>JBCAUA010072067.1:0-10991 GCA_038406235.1 Peronia verruculata
CTATCTATCTATCTATCTATCTATCTATCTATCTATCTATCTATCTATCTATCTATCTATCTATCTATCTATCTGATCTTGTGGATTTTTTTGTCTCTGGCAAAACAAAATAGCTAGGACATCTTGTTGGCATTAATATTTCTACACAGAATATATTATAGGTATCAATATCATATAACATAAGCTAGGTGTCATCATTCAAATAGTGTTTCTATATTGGATTTTAAAATGTGTTCTCTGTCTGCCACAGTGTCATATAGTTTAATCAGATTTTCTTCTGTCATGTGGTTCATATCGTTGCTATTACATACGAATTGCTTTATAAGCCATCGAGATAATATGCGTTGAAGACATGAAAATAACAATAATAATAACAATAAAATTAAATGATAATAGTATTCACACTACATTCTCTCAGAAGGTAACCATAGAATTTCATTTCTTTCATTATATGCATTTTGCTATAATCTCTCATCGTCAACAATATACCTAAAAGTAGTTTTTTCTTTAGTCAGTACTCTCGATATTCTATTCAGAGAAATTAGACAGAGAATTTTTTTTTTTTTTTCATATTATCATTTTTTTTTTTTCATATTATCATTTTTTTTTTAAACTTTTATTTTGTTTTTCTATCTTAAAGAAATCTTTCTGGATAAGCGATTTAACTTGGTGGATTAATAGTAGATATTGACGCGATCATTTCCCAGTTAAGAGCAACCATCGGTCAATAGCCAATATTTATAATTGAGTGAGGTGTAAGATGAAAAAACATGAAGGTAAGAAAGGAAAATCAGAGGTCATTAGCCGGAGCATGTTGTGGGGTGGCCGGACATAATACCGTCCTGTCGATTCTAATTCGGTCAGCAAAACATCGCATCGATCTGCCTTAATGAAGCTCACAACAGTTACTCGCGTTTGAGTCACTCAGGGTGTAATTGCCCTCTAAGTGACCCCTCGCTGATGATTTGTCACATTTCCCCCCCCCCCCCCAATCCTCATTCCTTTCACCCACGGGCAATTGACAAGATCAGAGAAAACGTCATAACTGAGGCCAGGTCCTGCATGCTTCAGGTACCTCAGTTGGTTAGTTATCGTAGTTCTATAATTATTCCAACGCTCTATGAGAAAAAAATCCCTTTTTCATCATCATCATCATCATTTTATAAAATAGAAAAAGACTGTCCAATCGGCAACAAACTAAACAAAACAGCAAATAACACATATAAATAACTTCATCTTGATGTTGAAAGTGAAAGCCAAATTTTCGAGTCACCTTGACTCTTCTTCAGAGCAACATCATCATCATCATCACCTGCTGCAGCAGCAACGGCCTCAACAGCAGCGTTTAATACAAATGCCTTGCCTGTTAAGACATAGCTTATCAGCCAGTAACTAGCAAATATCTTTTTTTTAATTGACATTAAAACCAAATCAAAAATAAGGCCTCTTGTAGAACTACGTTAAAGTAGTTATTCTATTACTGATTGCAATAAACAAAGCACCTTTGCCATATTGCGCTTTACATACGAGTAACATCACAGGAGTGCCAGTTCGTCATTCGGTACGTTCCAGTTAATATTGGTTCCGTATTACGTTGAATAAATGTACAACAAAAAGCTATGACTCCATCCCCTAAAAATAGCAGTGTTTTGCTGAATAACTTGTTAGCTAATGAGTCAGTTTGACAGTCAGCCAAATTACTTCCCTTTGATTATGAAATGTATAGCACAAACATTTCAAGAAAGGGAGAGAGAGTACATTTTTTTCTGATTACTGGAAAAGTGAGCAACAGAAAATTCTGAAAGATCACCATGTGATGAACATTTTTTTTTTTTTTTTGCAGTCCAAGGTGATAATTTGTTCATAATTTGTTGCTTCACATTTTTCACATGACATGATGAGAGGCAATTTCTCCCATCTTCACAATATTTGTCTCATCCGCTTATACAGTGTACTTGCCAAAGGGAAGTAACTAAGCCTTCTGAAAAAAAAATGGTCCATTGTGTTAATGCCGTGTGATGTAGGACCCATGTACTTCAACAGTATACCTGCTCCTCCCCCCTGAAAAGAAAATGGTTTTATTCAGTGAACTGATTGCAAAGAACTGGATATATGATGTCATATTGTCCCTGTTGGTACATTAGGAGGTGTAATATTAAAACCGTATGGCTGGCTCTGATAGGGATCAGGAGAAAGATAATACCAAGAAGTAAACATGAAGGTTTGAGACAAACAGATCTGACGTAACGTCTTATAAAGCTAGTGCATGTATGTCAACAGAGTACTTCGATTTCTCCAGTTTTGTGAATTGATAATCATCTTGGTGAAATTAAAACTAATGTTCGTTGCTATTATTAGGTCCAGTCCTATCTCTGTGGATTTAGTATCATTAATGCTTTTTTAAGGTATTCTTTATAATATTCAACAACGAAAATCTTAAAATCTTTCTAACTCCAAGATGTTATGACAGAGAATAAAGAATTTGTATTACTTTTCAGGCAGATGGATAAAACTGTTTTGATTGTGGACAAAGACCCCCTCGTTTATTATTATTTTCTGTCTCTTCCATGCATTCTCGTTCTCTCTGTCTTTTTTTTTTTTTCTGTTCTCCACCTCTTTCTTCCTCTCCTGCTCCATTTTCACGTATGCAGCCAATGATCTGAGCATCGCTGATAAATAATATAAACTCTAACAGGTAACAGGCGTGGATAAACAGCCTTGGATCAGAACAGTAAATAAGAACATGAAAACATATGAGCTTTAAAAGCCAACGGTCACACAACTACAAACTCAGATCAAACAGGTAATCACAATATCAGAACATGAAATTCCCATAGACAATAGATCACAACACCTGTAGATCAGAATAGTTTATCACAACATGGGAACAAAAGGGAATAGGAATCTTTAAATCACTATGTCAGTTTTATTGTCTGTAGTGAAAATATTTAATATGGAGTTCGGTGCTGAAAGGCAGTACAATTGCTGGTCCATAGCCGTCTGGTGCTGAAAGACAGTACAATTGCTGGTCCATAGCAATTTGGTACTGAAAGACAGTACAATTGCTGGTCCATAGCAGTCTGGTGCTGAAAGACAGTACAATTTCTTGTCCATGGCAATTTGGTGCTGAAAGACAGTACAATTGCTGGCCCATAGCAATATGGTACTGAAAGACAGTACAAATTTTGGTTCATAGCAATTTGGTACTGAAAGACAGTACAATTGCTGGTCCATAGCAATATGGTACTGAAAGACAGTACAATTGCTGGTCCATAGCAATATGGTACTGAAAGACAGTACAATTACTGGTCCATAGCAATATGGTACTGAAAGACAGTACAATTGCTGGTCCATAGCAAGCATGCAAGCATAGGAAAAGTTATAGAAGAGCAAGCACTATTGATGTTCAGTGTCATAAATTAATGTGACAAGACGGTACCGGTCTAAGGTCCATCACTGGGTGCTTAAGAATCTGTACATATTCTTGGTTCAAGAATCATCAGTAATAATCAATTGTAATTATATACATGCTATGCATAGAGCGTTATCTCACTTGTGCATACTAAAAAACAGATGAAGTGAGCGTTTGAAAGGTAATTTATGTCGACAAATGATACAATAGGACATGAATTGTCTTCCTTTAACTACACAAAATCTCCTGTTATGTAGTTGTATAGCTCTTTTGAGTTCGTGGCGAATTCACATTGTGAAATTTGCTCTCAGCTTCAATATAACTATAGTGATATATGAATGGATGGATGGATGGATGGATGGATGGATGGATGGATGGATGGATGGATGGATTGATAGTTGGATGAAGGATGGATGGATGGATGGATGGATGGATGAATAGATGGATGGATGGATGGATGGATGGATAGTTGGATGAAGGATGGATGGATGGATGGATGGATGGATGGATGAATAGATGGATGGATGGATGGATGGATCGATGGATGGATGGATCGATGGATCGATGGATGAATAGATGGATGGATGGATGGATAGTTGGATGAAGGATGGATGGATGGATGGATGGATGGATGGATGGATGGATGGATGGTGGATGGACGGACGAATGGATTACACAATTTATTATGCAGCGGTGGCTTATTTCTTTCTAAACATTCTGTTGTAGTTTGTGCCAGAGATACAGAACTTGGGGTCCCTGGCTGCTGGCTGAGGTGGACCTTGGGTGCCAATCTGTGACATTCCGTGGACTAGTCTGGTCAGTACGTTCAGCTGTTGCATCTGGTCCTGCATCTGTAGTCGCTGATCTCTCAGTTCGTCCTGTGAGGAAAAAAACATCGAGAATGATGACCGTATAATATATATTACTTTATCTATTTATTAGTTATGCGACATGTCAATGCTGAGGAAATATTTTGTATTGTAAGCTCTTGTGAAGAATAGCTATAATACTCCATAGTTTTTAATTGGTATTAAACCTTCTTTTCCTCTCGCAACTCCCTCCCCCCTCAATCAATCAGAAGCCCCAAATTAATGACAAAGACAAAAAACAAAGACTGTGTACATCTGAATCTGGTAAAGCGCTCAAAATAGGATGAAGTGCATGGGACACATTTTTGAGAGCAACTGTTGTCATCACAGCATACAAACTAAAAACTGGCAATACGTATTCTTGCTTCAAGACGCTACTACTATAGCTGGCGATGTGTTTCTCCCTGAATCTTTACTCAATATCAAATTCTGCCGCGACCCCGCGACCCCCGCCCCTCCTCCGAGTGTCTGGTCCGACTATTTGGTTGGGCCACTCAAGATACATAGGCCATAACAACAACGCATGATTAATATTAATGATAATGATAATTGACAGAATTCTAGTCAATACTGGTTCCATATTGCATTGTTGAACACAACAGAAAGCTGTTTTTACGTTCTGTGTACATCTTTCAACCTCCTGGTGGAAGTTATCTCGGCGGTTTTTTGTTAATTTCAAAACAAAATTCTGTCTCAAAAACTCCTGTCTTCACTTTTGAAAGAAAATGAAATCCTGTTTTAAAAACTCCTGTCTTCACTTTTGAAAAAAGAAAAAAAAAAAATACTCATAATAATCCTATCTTTAAAAAATCCTGTCTTCATTTTTGGAAAAAAAAAAAAAAAACGCAGGCAAACTAACTATCCAGCTAGTGTATTATATTTATTGAAGATGTATGTTTATTTTTTGTTGTTGTTGTTTTTTTGTTTTTTTCTTTGTTTTCAATGTGGCCCCTGTTACTATTTCTATTTGTCATATTGTTTTGGGCTTTTGTTGGTCCACGTTTTTATACCTACTGCTATTCCTATCCTATTGTTCGTGGACCGTGTTAAAAGGTCCTCCAACGAGGATCTGAAGGTGTCGCTTCGTTGTTTTTGGTCACTCGTGGGTCCTTCACTATTTTTGTTTGGTATGTCCCAAAAAGCTACTCTCACGCATTGTTCCTACAGTGAGGACAATTTTTTTATGCATGTAATAATCATATACAGTGTGTTTAATTAAAATATTAAATCTCTTGGTTTGCGATTCTATGGAACAAAATGTTAGTTAAGATATAAGGACTGAAATTTCGAGGGAAAATGTATGTGATGTGATAGCTTCAAATAAACTGAATCTTTCCGATAATATAAGCTAATGTTTGCAATTATGGAGAAAATGTCCAAATGCACTTGCCGCTCTATATAGATGCAAGAGATCTCGTCTCAGAATTTTAGTGTTTCTTAGAAGGCACGTAAATGTTACGAACAATGTTACTGTCATTAATGAAATGGTGGATTTATGAATCTGAAAGTCATTCATATCTAGATATACTAGAACCAAAAGTTAAACCTAAATTGGAAACACTGAGATGTTTTATGTTTTTACTTATATCAAATGTCCAAATCTCTGCTGAGATTTTTCTTGAGAGAGTTTATGTTTCTTTTGAGCAGCATTTTGTCCGTGTATAAGAAATGAAGCGAGACTTCTCTTGCCAAAGCGCTTAACTGAGTATTTCGCACCTCCTCACACCATCGGTCCCCCCCCCCTCCCCCCACACACATTCCTGACCCGACACAATATATAAGCCAGTAATTTCTCAACGAACATCATTGAAACATTTTCGAGTCAACCACATAACACATGTGTTATGTTATTTTTTTTACCACGGTTGTGGACAGCTGAGATAACCACCACTATAGGAGGTTGAAAAGCTTATAAAAACCATGACCATAACGAACATCAGTCAAGAGCCTGACGAGGGCGTAGAACGCCGAACATTTGCATGAAACGACACAACTCAGCAGTGGAGCGCTTTGGCAAGAGAATTCTCTCTTCATTTCTTATACATGATATTTTTCTGTTTCAGTGACAAGAGAGGCAGAAACGAGATCTCGGAAAATTAAACTTTTTTAGCGCTAGGGATGTTAAGAGACCGATCTGATCAAAAATTCGTTCATCAAATCTTGCACTTAAAGTCCCCTCCAAACAGATTGTATTTTAATAACATTGGATTCATATTACACGTAAACTCCAATTCCTGAAACATGAATATTTTAGTAATATAAAAATTGTGACATTTTGGCACAGTTTCTGATGATTCTTCTAAGGTTAAACTGCTGCGATATAGTCAGGGCAATCAGACGATACAATAAATATCTATGAGATCGTTTCATTAGCAAAATGAATTTTTTTATTTTTTTTCGTCCAGTCTTGGTTTGGGGAGTCTTTTGATCTACTATTATCACAAAGTTCTTTTTTTTTTTTTAATTTAATACAATGAGGATTTTTTTTCTTATTATAGACATAATGTTTGAGGTCCAAAGTGTTAACAAAAAGGTGCTCTAATTCGGTGAGAGGGCATAGCGACCCATGCAATTTCCAATGAAGTGGACGCTGCCCATCCAACCTGTTTCCACGGGGCCCATGATTGCGAATATCCAGGAATGACTCGTCAATTATTTTAGAGCATTTCAGCCTTGTTTAACAGGGCTTTCTCAGCTGTGGGACAAACTACTAAAACACTGCCTGATACGACAACAATCATGCTGATAGCGCGCATTTCCGAATAGGTCTATATTTAGCTGTATCAGTGCCTACCTCTTGTTCCCTGTATCTGGTGGCATTCAGCTCGTCTTTCCTCTGTAAGTCTTTGACTGCAACCTCCTGATCTTTCATTTTCTTCTCTTGAGACAGAACCTGGTTGCGCAAATGGAGTGTCTCCTTTGTAAACTGTTGATGTTTCTCTTCCAACGATTTCTCTTGCTCGTCCAGTTTCTCTCTCAACAGAGAGACATTGGCCTCGGCTCGACCTGAAACATGATTTTGGTGAGAATTTCGCCGTGTTCACCTGCGAATATGTGCTAAATATGTGATTCTAAATGAGCCATATATTCACCCAGCTAGGTTACTTCCCTTTGGCAAGTACAAGAGGTATGGCATAAGCATTGCAAAGAAGGAAAAAATCACTTTTTCTCTTGTTATTTGCAACACATGGTGCAGAAAATTATGAAAAAAATTATCATAATAGGAAAAAAATATTTACATGATATGGTGAATTTTTCAGAATTTTTTTTTGTGACTTATGTGTCACGTAGCCAGCAAAAAAGTGATATTTTTATTCTTTACAGTGCTTGTGTTATACCTCTTGTACTGGGCAAAGGGAAATAATTTTGGCTGATGGTCAAAATGGCTCATTATTGTACGATGTAGAGAAATTTGAAAAAGCTTAACTTAATTTTTCCCATCTCAAATCACATTCTTCAGGAGTACATTATACTGCACAGTTTTTCTTTGTTTTGGTTTGGTTTATGTTGTTTCGTTTTGTTTTTATCTTCTTTTTTTTTTTAAACTTTGATGAGCCCCCCTCAGATTAAATAAAACAATGACATTTCCATTTTGTTGAAAAACGAGAACTGTGACAGTAGTATATCCTACTAAAAGTCTTTCGTCTTCATGAGGAGGAGATTGTTATGAAGAAAAAAATGAAATCTGGCATTACAAAGTGACGTGTTTTTAGAAGACTTTTCAAGCAGCTTAGCCTATGGGTTATCAAGCTGTCTAAAGCCATATGCGTGTCAGTTAGTTTAATCTATTTTATGTGTTTCATTATCACAGTGAATGATACCTGTTTCAGTGCTTTCAGCAAGTCTCTAGATTTGACACTCAGCATCTTGCTAGTATATCAAAGGATGAAAATTAGATCAATGCGACACTCCTTTTTTTTTTTTTTTTCAGTTTAAGCTGAGTAATAGAATCTGAGTCGAGCTGGATTATTCATCAGTTAAGTACATGAAATCAATTTTCAGTTTCTTCTCCCACTTCCTCTCTCTCTCTCTCTCTCTCTCTCTCTCTCGATCTATCTATCTATCTCTATCCCTTTCTCCATTCTTTATCACTATTTCTCTCCCTCTTTGTGTATGTGTGTGTTTCATTTTCATTCATGTTTTCGTTTATTTTTAACTTCACACCTTTTTTCTGATACACCTCTACTCCCAGGCCTCACCCAGCCTCCTCCTCTGTCACTGTCTCACCTTTCTCCGCCTCCAAATCCACAATTCGTCTCTCCAGAGACTCGATCTTCTCCTGTGCCGTGGACAGCTTAGCTCTTCTCGTCTCCAGCTCCATTGACAGACTCTCTATGATGGCAGCCTTCCGCTCGTTCTCCATCGTCAGCTCGTGAATCTGAGAGATAAGATAAGGTAAGATGAAATGAGATAAAGTGAGATAAGATGGAACTAAACAAGTCTACTCACTCACTCACTCATCCTTTGACTTCTGTAGATGTCGTTGGGGCATCTGTGAATACGTGTTCACCACTTTCATCCATCTCTCTCTGTCTGTCACCTCTCTGGGATTCTGCCAGACTCATCCTGTCCATTCCCGTATGTTATCTTCCCACCTCTGTCTCTGTCTTCCCTGTCTCCAGCCTTCTTTAACCGTACCATGCAATATTATTTTTGCAAGAGCTCTTGTACGACAAACGTGTCAGTACCATTTTAATTTTCGCTTCTTTACAACAATGAGGAGGTCATCATGGGGTCCTGTAGTTTCTACGATCTTTCTGCTGACCTCTAGACAAGATAGGTAAGGTAAAATAAGCCCAAGCAAGACAAGGCACTGCAAGGCAAAGAAAGACAAGATAAACAAAGACAAGGCATGATATGGTATAACAAAGCAAGGCCAGACAAGGGAAGATAAGATGAGGTTAAGGAAGGTAAGGTAAGGTAAGATAAAGTAAGGTAAAGCAAGGTAAGGTAAGATAAGGTAAAGCGAGGTAAAGTAGGGTAAGGTAAAATAAGGCAAGACCAAGTAAAGGAATGTAAGGTATTATAGGATAAGGTGAGATAAAATACGATTGGATAAGGAAAAGTTAGACACGGATAAAGTGAGGTAAGGTAAGACAACGTTAGGTAAGACAAAGTAAGGTAAGGGAAGACAAGAAGAGGTAAGCCAATGTAAGGCTAGGTAAGACGAGTTAAATTAAGGTAATGTAAGGTAAGGTAAGTAAAAGGTGAGATAAGATAATATTAATTTTCATCTTAATCTTTGACTGAATTGCCAGACGTTTTGTTATTGACGAAGCTGTTGTGATGGCTGCTTTTCTTTTTTATTTGGGAAGTGATGGGGAAGGAGGGGGGCGTATTGGGGAGATGAGGGATAGACTTGTGTGCTGGAGTCAACCCCCCCCCTCCCCCCCCCCCCAAAGGCGCGTCTATTGAGCCTACTGGCTCAGCTAGACCTGGAGTCTATTTGGGCCTATTGATGCAATTCTTTCATTCTGTCCGTGCGTAAGAAAGTTATAGTTGTGGTATCCAGTTAGTTATGTAACTACCCCCCCCCCTAAAAAAAAACAAACTGTAAACAGACACTTGCATGTGCCAGTCAATGCAAAATTGTTTCGCCTTAACTGTGTGGTGCAACTTTTTTTGTTTGCCTATGCATCCTCATCGCAATACTAGACCCACTCAGTCAGAGCCCTATCCGTGAGACGCACAGAGCTGTTACTACTATATTTTTAGGAGATATGATTAACTTATCAGACAGAGAAACTCGAAATTATTGTCTTAACCCTCAAAGTGTCAGTGGGCCCATCAGGCCAAAAGTAACCATCATACTTTAGACCTGATTTCTTTTCCAGGTGGCAAACGATGCATTGATAGAGTACCCATCCAAAGTAATCTTAGGGCCTAAAATGTCACCTCTTTGGATACAGATAAATGTGGCTAAAGAAAGCATTTCAATCTGACAGTTTGTGCTGACATTTTGAGGATTAACTTTGCTCACAGTCTGTCTGTTTGACCTACTTACCTGTAACAAGGTGTCACTTTTGAGATCGGCAAGTTCTTCTTTGATGCTATGGAGCTCTGCATCTGGTACTTCGCTCGACTTAGTCACGCTGGGAAATAAATCAAATGGCGCAACCATTACAACAAACATTTTCTCACTGCATTTTCTTTTTAAATCTATGTGAAGATACTTTAAATATTTCAAGATGTTTTTTTATTATGATTTTTATTATCATCCTCATTATTATTATTATTTTAGTTCTGGAGGTATAATATTTTTACTGTTAAACGTTTGAGATAAGACCGCGTCATGTTAAATTTAGCTGTGGCCCTCTGTTTACTGGAAAGCATAAAATTTAGTGGCGAAACTAGACAGCAGTATAGCAGAGACCTTTGATGCTAGAGTCATAGAGGGTCAAGGTCATGGCACTGAAATCGTGAAAGACACAGGGTGTAGTTTTTTAATACTGATAATGTCGACGGTATTGTGTAAGTGTTGGTGAGGGTGAAAATGGCCTTGATATTAGTGTTATGTGAGAGGTGACGGTGGAAATGGTAGAACACGTTGTAGTTCTAGGTGGTGTAAAGATTGGTGATGCCGCTATTGCTAAGAGTAATGGAATGATGATGATGATGATGATGATGATGATGATTCAACATCAAGAAGAAGTTATTTATAAGTGTTATTTGCTTTTTTCAATGTTTTTTTCAAAATTGTTTAGTTAGTT
>JBCAUA010072078.1:0-10991 GCA_038406235.1 Peronia verruculata
TGTTGTTGTTGTTGTTGTTGTTGTTGTTGTTGTTGTTGTTGTTGTTGTTGTTGTTGTTGTTGTTGTTGTTTAATGTTGTTTTGTTTTGTTTTTGTTTAGTTTGATTTTGTTTAGTTTGGTTTTTAGGAAGAATTGACATGGACAATTTTTATTCGACCTTCAACCTCAAAACAGTTTGGTTTTCTTTTGTTGTTGTTGTTGTTGTTGTTTTAATACTAGCCCTCTCTTCATAAATCATGCCTTCTTTCCCTTTCGCTAGTTTTCTGTTTATACCATTTCTCGGATTCTGCTCCCTTGTCTCTATCACCATAAGGGCTAGCATAAGATACTTTCGGGTTCTTGAGAGCCTATTATGTGGCCTCTATATCGGTCTGTGTCAAAACCAAGAGGGCCTTGTCTACAACTTTGGCAGATAATCCACAACTGTGCTCTGAAGCAAAATCTATAAATGGGAATTTCACTCTGGTGTGTCTGTTTTTCGTCTCAGGGAGGTTACCCAGTGTCCATCCCTGGCACTCTGGCGCAAAATAGTCTAGGAAACGTCGTAATCAAGCGTTTTAGACATTCTTTGCCGTATCCGGTCAATATTGACAACCTGTTACTGCATATAGCGACCCGAAGAGCCAAATATTTACTGACAGTAGGCGGTTCATTCATTGAATGATCGTGGGTCAAATACATTAGAATGGACATTATCCACTTTTTAATGCTATTTTACAGTTAAAAAAAAAATAAGCAAAATTAATAACAGATTGAAATAAATTGATTGCCATTGTAAAGGAAATAACTTAGCCTCCTCCCCCCCCCCTCCTCCTCCTCCCGCTACCCCCCTCCCCCACCTCTCCCGACCTCTCTTTCGCTCCAAAATAAACTTATGATTTGGGGGAAAAAAATGATTTTTGTTTCGGTGTCGAAACGATCTATAAGGGATTACTGTTTCTGAAAGGATTTCTTTGTTTTTTAAACAGTGGTGGTGGTGACCAGACGCTGGACGAAGGAGTGCTCACTTTGCCAAGTAAGACATGTTTTCTATCCAAGCCTTTCGAACTATACTGACAACTGTAAGTTCGTTTTTCTGTCTTTTTTTCGGAAATAGCTGCGGGTTGTGTTTGCTCTGGACAACCAGGCATCCCTTAGGCCTAGCTGTAAAAATAGTATCTTGTCGCAATACAAAACATTCGCGGTTAGTCTGGACCTCGATGTCTGGAAATGAGATCTCATGATATCAAAACAGACTTTCTACATGGTAATGAAGGAGTGAAAACTTCGGCTTCTTTCTTTTTTCTTTTGCTCCAATGAATTAAGAAATAAAAATAAAAATGATAAGGCCCCAAAAGCGACTTATAAAAAGAAGTGATCTGGATTATTGGCATAGCGAAATGGTTTGCCAGTAAGACTTCACGGCATCGCCTCTCTGAAAATGGGCTCGAACTGTGTGGATGATGACTGAGACAAACTCCAGTGCTTGGAAAACTGCTACAAGTGGCACATAATACAGGATTCTCTCAGTGGGACAACAAAATGAAAATTATCCTAGTTCTAGTTTCCTGCGAAGAGGGCGAACATCTTACAGAGGACTCCAGAGAAAAAAAAAATTCAAGAGATGACAGATTGTATGAGAAGAAGTGTACATGTAAAGAAAAAGACATACGCTCATACATATATAGACGGTTTCAATGCATCAACCTCGGCCAGCTATGAAACTGCTCTTATTATGTTGGTAGCATTTCAATCTTAAAGAAAGTAAGATTATCTCGGCTTTAAGTTCCTGCCTAATTTGGTGCGAGAAATAATTGCTGACAGGCCTGCAAATTTGGAATTTGGAAATTTTTAATCATTTCAACAAAAAGTGTGTTAAAAAAAAAAAGAGTTAAAAACAAAAAGAGGTCCCTTGCCTGTTGGCTGACAACCGAAAAATAAAGATGAAGTTAAAGCAGTCTAAGGGAGGCAAACAACTGTATACATACATACTTTTGAGCAAACATTGTATCTAAATGAGATGAACTAGGCCTATGTGTATATTGAGAACACATGCAAACAGAAACCCGGGTGTATGAGATATAAGAAATTGAATATTTGTATATAATCACAACAGTTGACGGCATTTGGTTCGAGGGGAAGCAAGAAAAAAAGCTTATATGTACCACAGGACAAGCTACTAGATATTTGCATTTACAAGAGACAAGCATTCAGATACATGTACTAGCATTATGCACGACGTTCGGCAGAAACATATCTGTGGAATAGTTACGAACATGTGATTAGAAGACCATGATATAGCCTGTGAATTACACAGAGAACAAAGCCACTACAGAAGACAAGCATTCAGATATCAACATAATACAGGATTCAAGAACAGAGTGAGAAAAAAAAAAGCATGCAAACAGAAACCCGGGTGTTTGAGATATAAGAAATTGAATATTTTATATAATCACAACAGTTGACTGCACTCGGTTCTAGGGCGAAGCAATTTATCAATATCCTTCAGGCACGCTACTAGAAGGAAAACTTATGATCACATAACCGAACATCCCAGTGGCCTTAAGAGTAGAGCTTGTGAAAGTCACAAAGAACAATGCAACAAAGCTATAGCATGGACTAGCCCTAACACCGAAGACTTACATGTGTAGCAAACACCACGATATCAGTAGTAGATCTGGAAATGTGGAGAATCACATCAAGGGCATATCCTTATCACAAGTCCTGACAGCATCACTGGAGCAGTAACATAGCATTTAATTTGAATAGACAATTTCTGGTATCCGTCATGCCCTTAGCCTGATATTGCCTGCATCACTGAGGGTGTCTTTGTCAACAGCTAAGTAATTAAGAAATAAAGTGCAAGACAAGTGTAATGCGGTGATAAGGTAAGAATGGAGAAGAAGTACTGAGCTCGAAATCTATACCTGACTGTACGATACATAAGCCCTCTGTCTTATCAATGTTCACTTGGTGACATTAAGGGTGAGATGCCCTTTTAACCCCCCTCACAAATCACTATGTAATTTAGAAGAGTTCTTGAACCTTATCTTTGTGGTATGCACTCAAGAAGTCCCAAGTTATTCACCATTGCTATTACTCGTATATGATGCACCGAAAATTTTCAAGCTTTTGCTGGAGATGTCTTTGTCAGCAATACTGAACAAACTGAAACTGCAAGTGACAACGAAGTTAAGGGAGAGGGATATAACATAAACAGTGCGTCTAAATGCCATTATTCAAATATCGTGGCAAAACTTGGGCCAAGATATAGATAGAGAGTATCTTTTAACTGCGGATAAAATTGTAGCAGCCAGGAATGTTAAGGTGATGCGTATCTTTGAGATCGCCCCATTGCTGATTGTTCGTGAACAGACTCCATCATCTGATTTCAACATGCTGGTGACTTCAGAACAGACATGTCAATGGCAGATAACTAGATCATGGAGCGGTGGTAATGAAATATGAGTGCTGCTAATGAAAAACGTGCAAAACAACAACAACAAAAAAGGTTTACCTTGCCGTGTGAGAAATCGATGAAGGTTCCCAGCATTAGCCTTTTGACCACTGTCAACATCATCCACTGACCTTTTGCAACACCATGGCAAGGTCACAGACACAGCCCAGCAACAACTGCAAAAGCGTCTCCTTAGGGATATCCGTTCTGCCGGTTCCATTAGTGAGGATGTACTGGTTTGGTCATCAAAG
The DNA here is from genome assembly GCA_038406235.1 of Peronia verruculata. Lineage (NCBI taxonomy): Eukaryota > Metazoa > Mollusca > Gastropoda > Systellommatophora > Onchidiidae > Peronia > Peronia verruculata. Next base: position 3,688 of record JBCAUA010072078.1, read on the forward strand.
TAATGCCTTGATTATTTTTCGGAGTAAATCATCAGAAAATGAAGTTACCTTAGGTTTCACCGGATGGTGTAAAGCTTCAGTTTGGATCATTCTTTTGTTTCATTTTCAGTTTGCCTTCATGATCGATACCAATCAAGGCTTAGCTCAATGGTAAATGCAGCCTATAGAGGACTCTGCCTATTGCAAACAGTTAAAGGCTGCAAATATCCTATCACTGCATGGACTCTTTCTTGGATAGCATTATTATAAGATACTTGAGTTTTATCTCAGTTCAAAAGAAGTGATGTAGGCCTGATTTTTCTTCTTAGAAGTTGCAGCCTATTAAGAAATGTTGATATTGATTGTAAGGCTTGAGAGAAAGATAGTTTCAGATCAGGATCTTGATTTAAGTTCTAATCCAGTTCCAGCTTGCGTTGTTCTTGTCATAGATCTAGTGAACAAAATCATGATGTACATTTACATGAAATGACCAATGGTCACTTATCTCAACAAAATTAATAAATCTGTGTATCTTTCTTTGTCAGGATAGAATTATGCTCAGTTTTTCCATTGCTCCCATTAGATTGTTTTATGTACAGAACACACTCACCGATATTAATTCATTCACATAGACTTGATGCAGAGACTTCTTGAGTTAATGCTTACTTAATTGTTGTATCCATGGCTACCTTATTAAAAGTTCAACTTCCGGCCCCGTTACTATAGCAGAGAAGAGTGAAAGAAACGAGACAACTTATTGCCTGTGTATCTCTGCAATATCGCAGTCATCACAAAAAAAAAAAAAAATGCAGATAAATCTGTGTAATGGCTCTAAACTTTAGACATGACAACTGCAATGTTCGTATGCAGCCTGTAGCCAGACAGTTTCTTCAAAAGACATCAACTCATCCCTAGCAACTTGCTGATTGATGTTTTTGTTTGTTTGTGTGTTTGTTTGTGTGTTTGTTTGTTTGTTTTTTGTTTGTTTGTTTTTTGTTTTGTTTTTTAGCTGAAGAAAATACCTTTTGCACTGCATTTTGTCAATAAAAAGGACTTAATGAAAACGTAAACAATAATACACTGAGGACATTTCATTTTGTATTACTGTTTTGCTTTCAATCAGCGTAAAGGGGCAGCTCTCTATCGCAGTCACAAAGTACAAACTAATTACACCAGTGCATGATAATATTCCACATTTGAGCTTAAAAAAAAAGAAAATGCAAAAGGAGATTTTTTTGTTCTCAATAAATCATTGATCTTTTTCTATTATTATTATAATTGTTACTGAAATGTTGAATATTATAATTATGGTGAAATCGTTATTGAAATCAGGAATATTACATGGTGAACTCAAAGACACAGTGTGTACATATTATCATATATATATCGGTATAGTGTCTTTGGTGAAATTTCACCGACAGAGGAGTCTTCTGTTGTCTTTAAATGTTTTTCTTCTTTACAGTGTAACTTTGTAAGGATGTGCGTATTTTATGTTTTATTGTGTTTGTTTGCAGTATACAGATTACCCCAAGATATAATCTATATCACATCCCCCACGGGAGCTCGGGGTTTATAAGTAGGTTGTCTGCTCCCACCTGCAGGTGGTGTAAGCCTACCATCGGTTCGGTGTCTTCCATGGAGTGCCATCTTCGACAGTCCAGGGGGAGACATCACTTCTCTCTCTCTCTCTCTCTCAGCTCCTCTCTCACTTTGCCTTTCTAGTTCTTCCTCACTCTTCTTATTTCTCTCTCCTCTTTCTCTCGTCTTTCCGCTCTCTTTCTCCATTGCTCGTTTCTGTCCCCTCTTTTTCTGTCATATCTTCAACTTTGTTCTCTCTTCTTTCTCTCATATTTGTCTGTCGCTCTGTTTTTGTGCTCCTCCTTGAAAAGACTGGCAGAATGTGCTGAGACCTGTATGTGACTGTGCCCACCTGTTAACATGAAGCCGGAAAAAAAGGCATAAAGTTTAAGAATTTTGCGTTCCAACTAGACTGGACATAATAACAGCTGCATAAATTTGAATAACAAGGGGGAAGAACAACATAATTATATCCACTGTCTTACATTATGGGACTAAAGTGGAATTTTGTTTTCAAAAAAACGTCTACGCGTTGTTGTAGTTGTTGTTGTTGTTGTTGTTGTTGTTGTTGTTGTTGTTGGCTGAAATTCAGACCATTCCTATGAAATACAGTGCCTATTCTTTATGATCTTTTATGGGTGGGATGAATGTCTTGAGCCTTGAACTGTAATTATGAAAATATTAAAAAGTGGACTACCGTTGTTCTTTCCCCGTAGTCTCCATAATTATCTCTGTCATATTACATGCATTGAGATAACTAAACACACACACATATACACAGTGAGAGAAAGAAAGTCCAAGCATATACTTAAGTTCTATATAAGTCTTTCAACCTCCTGATGGACGTTATCTCGACAGTTCTTTGTTTAAAAAAAAAAAAAATCATGGTCAGATTAATAATAGAAATCTGTCTCCTTTTTTTTTTTTTTTTCAAAAAGTCCAAGCAGCATAAATTACACACCAACAATACTACAGCCTCTTCGACATGAACTAATGAGTTAAAAAAAAAAAAGGAACAAAGACACAACAACATAGAGACTGAAGGAAGACAAAGACAGGAAACGGGTAAAAGGTTGGGTGGGGGGGGGGGCACAAGGAAAAAGGTGACGTCAGTGAATGGATTCTCTTCACAGGATAAAACTTCCTTGCAAATGTTCTTTCTAGTTCAATTAACCAAAATACGTGCTAATGACTTGGCTTCCCATTACGTTTCATCAAAGCCCCCTATCTGCTGAGGTTGCCTATCTCCCCATGCCAAAACCACGGCTGCAGAGCTGCATCACCTCAAAGTGTAAGAGCATGTATCGTTAATTAAATTGTCAACGTTCTGAAGAGTCGAGGATGTCTGAGGTAATTTGAGCTTCGGTGAGGTTTTCTGAAGAGAGATGCAGAGACTTCATTCAGTTACAGGGCTGTTGCAGTTGGTGAAATTGTTGTTGTTGTTGTTGTTGTTGTTGATGATGATGATGATGATGATGTTGTTGTTGTTGTTACTGCTGCAAATGGCAGCTGTCGCTGTAGTCGTTGCAATTGTTGTTATTTTTGTTGTTGCTATAGCAGTTGTTGATGCGTACTGCACGCAAGTACGATCCCCCGCGAGGGCCCGGGGTTTATAGGTAGGTTCTCTGCTCCCACCTTCAGGCGGTGTAAGCCCGCCATTGGTGGGATGTCTCCCATGGAATGCATCCTCGATATTTCTCTTCTCGTTCTCCTTCCTCCTGTCTTCAGTCCCGTTTTCTTTCCTCTCTTCTTCTTGAAATGTAAACGTATCCTACCGTGTTTGACACAATAACATAGCCATAATCATGCTGATGTGCCGTTAAACCCCAACACAAGCAAACAAACACAAGTATGATAGAAACAGTCACGACATACGGACATAGTTTTCCGGTCGAGCTGTAAATTGTAACTAATTAGCTGAATTCCGTCACTGATCCTGATTAAATGTCCTACAGTGATTTACCACAAAACAAAAATTGATGAACAAATGCCTGGATTAGAGTCGCTTAGCTCTTTGTCCAAGACCATCATATTATTCCAGAATAGAATCAAAACTGCCTTCAATAAATGTATGAACTGCGTATTTTGAACATGGTACCTGTATATAACATACTGGATCCATGCAAACTGAAACTAGTGGCATCATTCTGTGAACAGCAAATTTGTTGTTGTTGTTGTTGTTGTTAAGCTGCGGGCCAGGACGTAACACAAACTGACGGCTGTCGTTGTGTGTTGATGTCAGTCTTTCTTGTGCCAGATTACAAGCAGTAACTGTCAGAATTATCATAATATCATTATCAGTGCTCACGTAAGAAGCCATCTCTAAGCAAAAGCTGGAAACAAGCTATGTGATAAAAGACGGAAAAAAAAAATCAAATTTCACACTTTTTATTTGAATAAGCCCAGATCCTGTTAAAAAAAAAAAAAGGAGAACAGAAGAAGAAAAAAAAAAAGGCGGGGGGGGGGAGGAACAAAATTATGATGGATGAGAAACCTGACTTTTTTTTTTCTCCCCTACTTCTTTAGTTTGTTTGTTTGTTTCTTTCTTCTTCTTTTTGATATCGTATGTGTCTAGCAAAGAGAAAATAATTTGGTTCACTAAGAAAATGGGTCTTTAAATTAGGTCCTTTACACAAAGTACACGCTTGGAAAGTTTGTCGAGACAGAGGTGTCTCCGCCCGCAAAGGGTTCTTTAACATGCACAACGTACACACAGGAATTCCAAAATATTTCAGTTTGTTACCGGGACAAGAGCTAGACATTGGGCTTCCCTCCCCCATGAAAAAAAAAGGAATTGTTAAATCACTGATAAAGAAGTCTCTTATCATTCCAGTAGAATTCAAACCGGCGACATATTCACCGAAAGGTAGGCGCCCAACCCTTTGGCCCCCATAGCTCTGTAAAATCTCTAGACCCTTAACTTGACAATGTTGCCCTGTGCACAATGCTGGAGACGTATACCTGAAACCACCAGATGAAACCCATTTTGTTCATTATTCATTATGCTCCATTTGTGAAGAACAGCGTTCAGAACCACGGAACTGCCAACAAAGAAAGGTGACATCGATCCAACTACGGAACATTTAGCAAGAGATCTCCAGCAGGTAGCAGCAGAAAGTAATGATTTGGCGCTTTATCCATGTCATCAGTTTTCATCTTTTCACTACTCCATCTATCTTATTTATTTCAATGTATTGACTTAGTTGCTATTGACAGAATATGTCTTGCAGTTCACTGCTTTCTATAAAATGATGACGTGTTATTTTTAATTTTAGCATACTTTCAATTTTACTTATTTCTCAACTTTTTTTTTTCCATTCGCACTGATTGATGCATTTATCCATTTATGTGTGTGTGGGTGTGGTTTTTTTTCATTTATCAAATACCCTAAGACACGGTCTGTGTGTGTGTGTGTGTGTGTGTGTGTGTGTGTGTGTGTGTGTGTGGGTGTGTGTGTGTGTGTGTGTGCATATGTCCATATCGTGCCAGGTCGGATTTAGATGTTTTTCCACGAGCATGATTCTCTTTTTCCAGGGACGCCAAATGTAAGCCGAGACATTTCATTTTGTCGAGGGTGTTGTATCAGATTAACAATATAATTATGTCTTCTAAATTCGTGGTGTTGTCTTTGCTTTATTTCTAATCGTCTCAGATGTCAACAGAAGTTCTGACTTGGCATTTGATGTACAGAGGAACAAACAAACAAATGTCACAAAATTATAGAAATGGCCAGGACTATAAACTGAACTGAATGACTAACAGAAATGGGAAACAAAACAGACAGACAGACAGACAGAGAAAGAGATAGAAGAGAGGAAGACAGACAGACGAACAAACACACAGACAGACAGGCACACTGACAAATAGGCAGTTAGGCACGTGAACAGACCGAGTTTTAGAACGAATTATTCAAAGAAATAGAAGAGAGGACAAAGCATTGAGAGAGAGAGAGAGAGAGAGGAGGAAGCGGTGGGAAGAGATACAGAAAGAATGAGAATGACAGAATAAGAGAGTGGAAGACAGAGGGAAAGCACAGAAAGATGAAAATGGGCAGGAAAATCGTGAAGCCGAGTGAGAGAAGACAGATGCAGACACAAGAGAGAGAGAGAGAGAGAGAGAGAGAAAGAGGGAGAGAGAGAAAGAAAGAAAACCGACATGGCAGACAGTTAGAGATGGGAAGAGGAATAGCAACAGAAAAGCAGAATGTGTGACAGTGTGTGTGTGCCAGAGAGAGAGAGAGAGAGAGAGGGTAAATAGATAGAGAGAAGAAATTGGAGGGGGATAACGTAGACAGCAGAGCTGCGAAGAAAAAAGCATAGGGGTGAGGTAAGTGAGAGATGGAGAGAAAGGGAGAGGTTTAAAGGAGAGAGATAAAGTGAAAAAAGACACAAAGTGGAGTAAGAAGAGAGAGAGAGAGAGAGAGCAGGATTGAGAGAAGGGAACAAACAGCGATATCAAAAGGTTGTGTTTGTGTGTCAGTATGTCAGCCAGGCGAGAAGTCCCAACAAGAGCAAAGTCCAGGTCTCTGACAACACTGGAGACGTCCAGGTGTCTTCGGCCCTCCCTGGACTCTAACTAGGTCAGGTCGGACCAGGGCACGGTGACCTCTAGACGTCGTTCTCCCTTCCTGCTCCCTCACCCCTTCATTGTTCCCCTCCACACACACACACACACACACACACAAACACACAAACACACACGCAGACAAACATAACATACCAGATCCTCCCACCCTCCCCCCCCCCCCCGGGCTGACATAATGTGGCAGACATAGCGACCTCCTGTGACTGACACACTAGCAGACAGACGGAAGGTCAAATAGCAGGATCTGGGGGGGGGGGGGGAGGGGTGGGAGGGGAGGTGAAAGAAGAGGAGGGGAGGGGGGGAGAGAAACTCTGGCACACACATAGAGAGGTTGTGGTAGGGAGGCTTGTACACCACAGAGATAGTGAGGAGAGAAAGAAAACGGAATAACAGAGGGCTTAAATGAAGGAAGGACGGGAAAAAGAAAAAGGAAAAAAGACACGAAGGAAGGAGAAAAGATGGAAGACAAGGAGAAAGAGAAAGAGAAATCAGTAGAGGAGGAAATAAAAAAAAGAAACGAGGAAAAGATGAAGGAAGAAAACTCAAGCCAGGAAGGAATGAAGAAAGGAAATGAAGAGAGAAGGGCGCAAAATAAAGGAACGAAGGAATGAAATGAAAACAGGACATGAAGGAACGAAGGAAGGAAATTAAGGAAGAAAGATTGGCAACGAAGGAAGGAAAGAAAGAAATTGATAACAAATGCTAGAAAATGAAGGGGCGAAAACTGCACGTTACCATTGGTCCAAATAGGATAGAAAGAATCGTGGAGGGGAGGAGGGAGGAGGAGATAGCTAGAGGTGACAGATACATTATCCAGATGGACATGTCACTGATATTGAACTATGTGGTATCCATAACATTTGCACAGCAACACAATATGCCTGGCCTGGCCTGGTCTGCTTCACCAACTTCTTTCCTTGTTTCCTCTAAGCGGACCAGAGGAGAAAAGCTGTACCTTTCTCTCGAGAATATTAAGTCCGAACTACATCAGCATTGTCTGTCTGGCTGCCTGTCTGTCTGTCTGTCTGTCTGTCTGTCCATCTGTCTGTCTGTCTGTCTATCTGTCTGTCTGTCTGTCCTACTGCCTCTATCTATCTATCTATCTATCTATCTATCTATCTATCTATCTATCTATCTATCTATCTGTCTATCTATCTATCTAT
>JBCAUA010072100.1:0-10990 GCA_038406235.1 Peronia verruculata
TCTATCTATCTATCTATCTATCTATCTATCTATCTATCTATCTATTTATCTATCTATCTATCTATCTATCTATCTATTTATCTATCTATCTGTCTGTCTTTTGCTCCCATCTTGTTCCCCTCTCATCTTTTCACCTTCCCTCTTTCTATAGCTAGCCCCCCACTTTCTATCTCTCTCGCTTGCTATCTCTTCTCGCTCCATCCGTCGCTCTGCCATTAAAATACAGCTGTCATCCTGAAATGAGACCAGAGATCTAAATCTTGCTTTTCACCAACAACCAGAACTTTCAAACGACTTTTAACCCTCACACACGATCCATCTATCAAAATCTTGAAGCCATCAGTGAACCTGACCTATGTCGAATACAACTGGGTCACTTAACCTTTTCCCCAATTCCTAAGCCCTTTAATTAAAGGAGTGTGGTTCTTGTTTTAAGTACGGTTTCTCATCACACAAACGGTATATACCTCAAATCTTGCACCTGTCGTCAAGAAACCAACGCTACATTCAAGGAATGTATGAATAATGAAAACAACGTTGGAAAGTGAGGGAATTTAGAGATAAGACTACTTTGACCGTGGGTTACGAAACGAATAGAACGTACTTATCTTTTTCAGTCTTGGTCCCTCTTTCTTTCTTTCTTTCTTTCTTTCTTTCTTTCTTTTATTCTTCCATCGTTTTATCTTTCTTTATTTTATCCCCCACTTCTTTTCCTCGATTTCTTCCTTCCTTCCTTCTTTCCTTTCTTTCTTTCTGTCTTTCTTTCTTTCGTTCTTCCTTTCTTTCTTTTCTCTTTTTCTTTCACTTCTTGTCTTCCCTTTTTATTTTCCTTTCTCCGACTGCTCAATGCCACCGTGATATTTTCACATATCTCAAAAAAAGAAAAAGAAAGAAGAAAAAGTTAAATCTTAAAGTTATTAACAGTACAGTATGAGGGGGAAACACGATAATATTTTCACCAAACACCAAGTTGGCTTCAGCCGTGTGTTATGGAGAAATATTCATGATAATGATAAATATTTTCTCATAGTCACACATTGTATTCAGACACATTATAATTATGCTCTGTGACAAACAATATGAAGACATAATAAATACATTTGTAAACCCATGCTGTCTCCAGTCTCTGTTATGGACTAGCGATACAAAATATGTAATACAATAATTTGATGCTTTCTCCTAAAACCATACCGTTGTACTATGGCATAGTAATATAAAATATGTTGTAAACTAATGGGAGATCGTTTAGTCAAGGTAAGGTATCATTGAAACACATAACACAATAGTGATATGTTATTTTTTTACCACGGTTGTGGACAGCTGAGATAACCACCACTATAGGAGGTTGAAAAGCTTATAAAAACCACCGGGAGATCGTTTCGCTGATTATCTGCCCTTTCCAAAATAGAAACTTGCGTAAAGGGGGGATCATTTTAGTCAGACTTTTACTTCCCTTTGCCAGACAAAAGAAATGTTGAGCAAACAGTGTAAAGATGAAAAAATCCTTTTACTGCTTGCCATTGGAAAGACTCATCGCCAAAAAATTTGATAAAATTATAACAATAGGAAGAAAACATTCTTTTTACATCATTTTTCAAAGGACGTAAAAGTGATTTTTCCCCCCTCTTTGCACCACTATTTCATTTTCCCATTTGTCTGGTAAAGGGAAGTAACAGGATTGAGCGCAATGATCTATTAATTATAATGCTTTTGCCTGATCTCTCACTGTCTTCTTATGGAACAAATGATACAAAACACCACACTACTTTCAGCTAACCGGTCTTTTCTTCACTTATGTCATGTGGAACAAGTGTAATGTAACATGAAATGTAATGTAACAGGAAATATAGTATAATATAAACAATTAATACTTTCGTCTAGCCCCTCACCGTTTTCAGTCGTACAATATGGAACAATACAACAGATAATAATCCTTTATAATACTTTCATCTAATCCCTTCACAACCTATCAATCTCCTAGCAGGTAGAAAAGTCATATCTCTTGTTTTTTCCTTTGGTACTTTCTGCTAATAGGACATTCGATCGGTAACGTTGAAAATCATTCCAATAATTCGGACGCGCCCATTGTAGGTGCGCATACCAGCGCATCAGTGAAAAATGTTAGGTCCTCAATTAACCTGTTAGGGTTATCGTTTAACGAGTCTTGCACATGCAGTTCAACACATGCCAAGTTCACTAGAGATGAACACTACAACGCCCTGTGCATGCTATCACCGTTGATGTATTACATCTAGAAGGATTCTCGAATTGGGCGTCGTTCAGGATCTGTAACTGTGGACCCATTAATTGGGATTTTTATCGGACAGAAAATGTAATGTTCTCAGCAATACATTTATAAGAGCTATTCTCGCCCAACCAATCCGCCCTTTAAGTGTTGTAGCAGTGGAACACAAGATTTCGGGAAAAACCCGACACGGAAGTAAGTCAAGCGTTTTCCTACGTCATTAAATCATTAACACTACCCACTGCCATTACTATTTGAAGAGAATCTAGGTTCAAAAGGCTATGAGTCGGTCACTCACTGCGAAGAGGTATAGATAAAAATTTTCTACCCATCGTAAAAGGGCCAGCTAAACTGTGTGGCAAACTTACGACCGAGGCAAGGCCAAGGTTATGGGTCTTTGGGTTTTCCCAGTATATCGGTGATCTTTATCTGGGTATGAGCATTTGAATGTCTTCTTCGTTCTCATGGCTTATGATATAGAGTCTTGGATTCGCAAAATGGGTTCTGGCTTTTCTACGCCTTTCAACCTCCTCTGGGGCGGCTATCTCTCACTGATTGGGGGTTGGTGAAGGTCTACTTGTCTACTGTTCTCCTCGGGTATTTTCACTGAGAAATGTGAGGGTCTTAGTAATTCTGTCGGATCTGTCATTTAACATCTTTGCCTATTTAGTCTTGCGGTTCCTAAGGTGTGGATACAAGCATGTCCTGCTCATTTATCACCAAGGATTTAGGAAAAATATTCTCAATTTGCCCTCCCCCCCCTTCCCCTCTGCGAGGGCCCGCGGTGTATGTAGGTTCTTTCTGCAGATGATGAAAACCTGCAATCGGTGGGATGTCTTACCTGGAATGCCATCCTCGACGTTCCATGGAGGACATCTCTTCTGTCTCTCCTTGCTCCTGTTTTCTGTCTCGCTCTTTTTCCCCTCTTCTTCTTGACGTGTAAACCTATCTCACTGTGTTTGGTACAATATAGACGTAATCGTATTGATGTGCCGTTAAACCCTTTCAGAAACAAACAATCAATCTCTGTTTGGCCATGGGTCAGGGTCTATCTATCTGCAGTCACATGGAGGATTTTCATTGGCAAATCCTCTGGGGCCATTGTTTAACTAGTCCGTCTATCCAATTTCTTAATTTCTTGAATGTGGGTACTAGAATGTCCATTCAATAATCACCGATGATATGGGACAAGAGCTAGGCTTCTCATCTTTAGCGCTGGTAAAGGTCTGTCTAGATCTATCTCCTATTGAATAAGGATATTAAGAGCTGAAATTCCTGAGGCAGAGTGTCTTTAAGTATGTTCTGTCAGAGTCAGTGAATTCGATTTTTTTAAAGATAAATACATGTACATGTAAAACAAAAATAAACTCAAATTTAAAAAATAACTGTAACTGGATATTAAGTAAATGGGAAATAAGAGTCCAGTAAAAGGAAATAGACAGTATGAGTTACAGAATAAATAAAAGAGAATAAACCTAATGAGAAATATAAGACAGGAGAATGAGAAATGAGCAGATAATCAAATGTGATAGGAACTAGATATGGGCAAACAAGAACACAAAGGGGGAATAAATCTAGGAATGTTACACATTAGAAACAAATTAAATGAATAAATATAGAAAAAAATGGTGTGTAGCTATTGCATTACTATGACTACTTCCATCCTAAAAATGGATGAAAGGTAAAATTTTTATTTTTGCCTTGAAAATTGCCATTTCCGTTCCTTAACGACTCCATTAAGGCCTATATCAATCGCTCACTGTCAAAATTAATTTGATATCAGACTTGCATGATATGAAGACTCCAGTGGAAAAAAACAGATGTCACATTTTCTACAAAGGGAGAAAAAGAGAAACTAAAGTTTAGAAGTCTATAGTTTTTCACTGTACACCCTTTTAAAAATTCTCTTTTTAGCGGAACGTAACTGGTTTTTCCAAATTATTTTTCTCTGTAACAAATCTTAGCGATTTGGTCTATAGCGTCCGGGCAATAACTCATTCTTCACAAAGATGTGACTCATAATCTGTTTTTCGTTTTTTGGGGGGGGGGGGGGGGGTTTCCCCTGGAGTCTTCAAATATTCTTCCAAAAACATCCCAGCTGGAGTTGTGATTTGTATAGAATTTTTATCACGGGATGATAGTGGATGATGTTCAAGATTCGGGACGAGTTATAATTGGTCTTGTTATTAACCCTTATCCTGCGCATTACGTACATATACAACAGGTGAAACTCTCCTGCATGAGGGCATCCCGTATTTATGCAAACCGGCCCTATCGTGCCACGGCTGTCACAACGTTGTCATATTTCTCACCTAGTCGACAAAAGTTAGGGTCTATCGGACCGAGTTTCGCCAGAATATCACATGCTAGGTAAAGCTGCGTCTAAGTACATCTTCCAACATCTGCATGAGGATGGTGTTCGAGGTGTTGGAACGAGTTATAATTGGTTTTGTGAGTAAATCCGAATATCAAGCCCGCCTCACCCCCCCCCCCCCCCCCCCGCGGGGGATCGGGGTTTATAAGTAGGTTGTCTGCTTCCACCTGCAGGCGGTGTATGCCCGCCGTTGGTGGGGTGTCTCCCATAGAGTGCCATACCTCGACGTTCCAGAGGTGACTCTCTCTTTCCTTGCTCCTGTCTTCTGTCCCGCTCTTTTTCCTCTCTTCTTCTTGACCTGTAACCTTTTTCTTACGGTGTCTAACACATTATAGCCGTAATCGTGCTGATGTGTCCTTAAACCCCAACACAAACAAACAAGCACATTAAATCTTCCGACAGTATCGGCTACAACGAAGGTTTCGCGAGGCTGTGGGGTGAGCCGTCGTTGTTGCGGGAGATGGGGAGAGCTGGTTATGACATCGTAAGTGGCGCTCGGATGGTCGACAAGACAAATGACAACGTAAACGTGAAATGTAAGCGTTAGACGTAAATGTCAAACGTCTGCGTGGGACATAAACGTTGTCGCTCAGTTAGCTGAAAAATCAAATAATGTATATCACTATATTCAAATTGGATATACAAGATGTATGTTGTTATAATGCAAGAGACAGAGTAGCTTCCTAGAGCACCTCCCACCTCAAGGATATGATGTTTGGTTGTTTTTCTGTTTGGAGTTTATGACCAATCACTCTATTGTTATTCGTTACTATTGTCATTAATATTCTTGTCGGTGTTGTTGCTGTTATTATCATCATTATCATACAGTAAAAGCAATCATTTCTTGTCTTGTTTGTTTCAGAGAAAAGAAGGGGAAGGAGCGAGAGTCCCACCCACATCCTGGCCCTCGCTCCTGCTCGCCGCCCAAATCCAGCCCGCCTGAGTCCCCGGCCCACTACCTCTCGTACAAAAGCGATACAGCCAATCACAACCTCTCTGCCAACGCCCACGATGATTTCTCCGCCTGCAACACCGCCTACTGTCTTCCGGCGCCGGACGCTGCGCCCGTTTCTACCTACAGCAACAGCGGAAGTGGTTCCCTTACGTCATCAGAAGACATCAACTGTCTTTCTTCACAATCGCCTACTCTGTGTCTGAGCTGTATTTCTGATCTCCCTGTTGTTTCTTCCTCTAGGGACATCAGTGAAGTGTTCGCAGCCACATCGGCACCCTGTGATTCTAACAATTCAAACAGCTCGTGTGAAGTCTCGTCTTTCACTGATGTCAAGGAGGCGTTCACTGCGAGATCAGATCCGCTTTATCGCAATATCCCAAAGAGTTCAACTGCTGTAACAACTGGTGGTTCGGATATTCGGGATCCAACAGATTTAGTTGAATATCCATTTGCTGATGATTCGGAGAATGATGTGATAGTAGACGTACTCGAAAACAAGACCTTAGAAGTTCTTAGTGAAAAAACAGCCTACCCAAAACATTTGCACCAAACTCCAGACTCTAACGATTTTGAAGGTTCCGATAATGAGGTGGCACAGTTAACAGAAAACTGGACATCGGAATCAGTGAGTGATAGAGAGATCGATGAATATTGTTCTGAGTCCGGTTCGGAAGGGGAAAAAGAGGACATGGATGCCAGGAGAAGAAGACGCTTGTTAGAGCGAAGTTCCGGCGCTGTGGTGAGTGAGGAGCCTCCTAGTTGGAGGTCCAAGGTTTATCAAACACCAGACATCACCACTCATCATCACCACTCGCCCTCGCCCTCATATTCACCATCCACATATCTGAAAGAATCTCGTTATGCTCAGCGATCGAGGGATAGCATCACTTCTTTAGACAGCCATCACAGTCAAGATGGCGAAGAATCCCGATCGTCGCGCCGTAGGCGGTCGGATGATTCCACTAGCAGCGACTTGGCCGAGAGGCTGGCTCGAAGGCGTGCAAGGAGGTTGGAGGAGCAAGAGGAAGGGGGATCCAGCGGCGGCGACATGTCTTTCGACAGCACCCGCAACCGCGAGGGTCGCTGGAGTCGGGACGGCAGTGTGCGGTCAGTCGACAGTGCGGAGAACGGCTACGAATATTCCGACGAGCGAATGCATTCTCGTCGCTCGAGACGTCATCATGAGGGCGAAGCAGCGGTGGAAGGGCACGAGTCAGGATGGCGTGGCAGCAGGAGGAGCAGCCGGGACAGCGTGATGTCGGTGGAGAGCAACGAAAATTACGATGACGCTGTCGAGAGAATGTCTTCTTCCCGACGGTGGTCCCGACACCGCGAGAGCGAGGACTCGGTCACCGGGGATCCGGAAGTGGCGTCATCGTCTGACTTCCGGAACCGGCGATGGAGTAGCAAAGATAGCAGTTTCAAATCGGCCGATTCCACAACGAGTTTCAAATCATGTGATGGCGAGGTGGAAAGTCGAGGACTAGAGCGAGAGCCAAACACGACGAGCCACGGTCGTGCTGGAGCGGGAGAACAGCCAACAGACGGCAGCGCGACGGGGACATCAAGGAGAATTCAGTTTCAAGCAGTTTCGGAAGATTCAGCCTTCTTTGACTCTAAAGAAAGGAGCGAAGACCATGCCACGCATCCCAACGGCAGCAGTGCCAGAGCCATTTTGCCTCAAGAGCCGGCGACCTCTCCTCGCACAGCCCGACGGCGGCGAGTTCAGGATTTTATCGACGAATGCGATGAGACTCAGAACGAATCTGCATCGGAGATATCCGTTTCTGAACCGGGAATTCCCGCAGCAACCTTGAACGGTACCAGTGATGTCACATCTACCCCGGCGCAGAAAATCACCCAAAATGGCGGAGGAGCTGAGGCCCTGTCGTCAACCCGCTGGAGAAGCCATGTTACCTTGACAACCTCGGTGTCCTTGGATACTGGTATGGCCCACGTAAGGGGATCCAATAGCGCCGAAAGCAGCGAGAATCGTGGACAAGGTGAAATGCAGTCAGTTGCTGAAGGTTTTCGAGCCCGCTTACAACGGCTGCGAGGCGAATCGGCAGAAGAAGAAGAAGAAAAACAAGAGGAAGACAGAGTCAAATCCGCTGCAACTTTGCAGGTAATCCATTTAGGAATCATGAATGTCTCCCCGCATACTAAGAGCAACGTGCAAAGAGATCATATTCCATATAAATGGAAGCATAATTCCAGATCTCATTGATGGTATATTTGAACTAAATGTGTTAAAACGACTAGAGAGCTACCCAAGGGATGGTTCCGGTCATTGTTCCCCAAGTTGCCCTAGAAGTTTTGGCTAGTAAAGAACCATCGCTTTTTTTTTTTTAGTTATCTTAATCTGCATTCAATTAAAACAACTTGTTCAGGTGAAGATTTGTAACAATAAAACAGTTGTTTCAGAAAACAAGTGAAAAATGGTGCAAAAAACTGGTATCTGTGCAGATAACGAATTACACCTCATGAATCTCCCATTTTATATGCCAGAAGATTATGTTTCAAATATATGGAACAATATATCCACTGGTCACTGTTTGAGCCCCAAAAGTATGAAAACAATCGAATTTACATCTGTTTGTCAAGAATGATCGATTTGTGAGCTGCACAATTTTCTTTATATATTTGTGTCCCAGATAATTAACTCGTTCCGTTGGAGGAGATAATGAATCAGATTCCACATTTAATTTAACGGGTAATTTCAACCCTCTCTACAAGGCGTTGGATCACAAGAAATTTTTAATAGCCTTTTATGAACTTTATACATATATTGTCTTTAGCCGGATGCAATAAATACGACTCGTTTGGTGGAGATTTATAATGTTTTAGAGCTTCATTTAGTTAACCATTTTAATGGTATGAGTTCTGTAAGTTATGCGGTTTTGCTTCTCTTTTTTTTTTAAATTTCTTTAACTATACTGCTCCATTACTTGTATTAAAAAGCAAAATTGCTCGGACCTGTGTTTGTACTCGTCATTATCCATGTTTGGCTTTCTCCTTTTCTTCATTATTCAATTTCTTCCAAAGTTGTCAATGGTTGAAGTCTTCGTCTCAACGTGTTCTTTCTTTAGAGTTTCTTTTTTTTTTTTTATGCCCAATTCTCTGTAACTGTTTGCCAAATCTTAAATCTGGAACAAAAAGACACTAGTTTTGGAGATTTTTTATTTGTGTATTTATATTTAACATTTTGGCTTTATTATTAATTTCATTACTTGCTCTTTGTTTGTTTGTTGTTGTTTTTTTTTCCTGTTTGTTTTTGTTGTTGCTGTTGTTGATTGTTCTTTTAAATTTTACTTTGTTTTTGGTTTTGTTTGTTTGTTTGGTTTGTTTTTTGTTTTTGTTTTTAATGAACGTCTTCAAGTTCTTGCTTTGACTCCCTTTCAAAAGATCTAGTTTTGCTTACAGTGTGCTACATATTAAACTAATTACTAAAATCCTACTACTTTATAAGTTACTGAGGATATCTTTATATCTATATGTATCTATATATATCTATATATATTTATCTATATCTATATCTATATCTATCTATATCTATATCTATATATATATATAATTTTTTTGCCTCTTTTCTATTTTTCTGTTTCATTTTTGTATTTGTTTCTTTCTTTTTCATAAGTGACCTTTATAATTCTGTTTCCTGCATTTATTTCTTCATTTGTCGTTCTGTGATTAATTTTCCTCAAAATCACCAAGAATCAAAAGCAGGTTAAATAGAATGACTTACTAGGACTGTTATTCAACTCTGTCCCATCACGTGTGTGACGTGTGACAAGAAAAGACAGGAGAGACTTAATACTGGCCTCACTCCACTCCTCGTCACGTGTAAACCACTCACCATGGAAGCGTCAGACAACACTAACTCTGGTCTCTAACCAGGAGATCACAATAAACAATTTAGCTGCCAATCATTATTTAAGTGTTTACAGTTGAATCTTTCCAGATGGTTAAATTTTCTTGTCCAAAAGAGATTTTTTTTTTTTTTTTGTTCCTGGCTAGTTATTTTTGTACAGTTTTAGCATATGCGACACGATGAAATCAGGCGCTCGTCAACTTTTTAGCATATTTGATTCTTGGTATCACTGTTACAGTTATATATCTGTATATATCTATCTATATATATATCTGTATATATATATATCTGTATATATCTGTATATATCTATATATATTCCCTTTCTGTATGTAACCATTTTTACTCTATCTTAAGTAGAAGTTGAGTTATTGGCAATGAAAGATGGTGGGGGTGACCTGTTGCTGCAACTAAAGTTTGTCAGAAAATAGCGGACTATTTTTGCTAATCTTTATCAATCCCTGTTGGGCCATGCCACTAAATTACAATTTGTGGGCTTTTACTCAATGTGTTTCAGCAAATTGAACTCTGTAATGTATTTTGAGATTGATATAGAAGGGTTCTGTGGAGCAGAAAAATGCCTTAAAGATTCATACACTGTTGAGAGACCCGAGATTTCTCCGTTTGTCTCATTTTGACGTTTGTTGCGTCTCAATTTTCTTGTCCAACAGAGAATTTTTTTCTTCGTGACTAGTTTCTTCTTTGCATTACGTCTTCATTTCTTAAATTATCTTTTGAAATATGCCTTACTTTATGTTATATGATTCATTGGGAATTTGTTTACGTTCAGATTAATTCGAATTTGTCCCTCAGTTTTCTGTTGATTTGGATCTTTTTTTGTTGCTATTAGACAATGACATTCAGAAAAAAACAACACATTTTGGACCATGCCAACCCCTCAATATCATTATGGCTCTATTAAATAGCCACATTTTGACCTAATTTCTAATCTTCTCCCTCCTTTAAAGAAAAACATAAACCTCAGAAACCTGATTGTTGACATTGGTTTTGTTATTAATGTCAATACTGGGTTATATTTTCAACCATTTGCTGTAATCTCGCGTAAGGGCTACGTATTAATAGTATCAAGAAATAATAGACAGCATGGTTCTACGTTTTCAGAAACAACCTTCAGCACCAGCGTCTACCACTGTGACCACTACCATTACGGAGCCAGCTGAAGACGCCAGCACCATCAGTACCGGTATGACGGTAACCAGTGCCCCGGAAGTACTTCATGAACAAGAGACGAATCTACTTCCCATGGATGTCACAGAAGAGACCCCGCCAGCCCCACCTTCCTCACCGGTGCTGAAGAAGAAAAAGAAGAAGAAAGACAAAAGTGCAGCCAGAAAATCGCCCCTGAATATGGCGGACAGCGAGCCTGATCAAGATGTCGATTTGGCTATCGAACATGGTGAGTTCATGATCTGTCTAACATTGGATATCGATCCATCTGCCTTTCTGTTTACCTGTCTATCTATCTATCTATCTATCTATCTATCTATCTATCTATCTATCTATCTATCTATCTATCTATCTATCT
>JBCAUA010072111.1:0-24861 GCA_038406235.1 Peronia verruculata
CATATGCAACGCAGTTAATTTAGCAAGCTACTAAACGAGCAATTTTAGTTGCCAACTAGGGATTTAGTTATCAACTAGGACTTAGTAAGGTGTCATGCAACCGGCCCCTGGTCACTTGTCCATTCAGCCACAGATGACTGTGAGCTCCTGATAAAAATTAACAGTATAATACATATACTATAATCCAAATGTGACAGGGGTTGTCAGTCCATTATTTCTCATTTTCTTTCACCAATGATCCAAATTCTGCACTAGTATTGGGACACTATGGGGTTTTAGCAAGCAAAACATCAAATTGCTCTTAGATTTGGGTACATGTATAAAAATCAATGCTAAAAATAAATCTCAGGATTTGGAGCTTAAAACCCCTATTGGAAATTATAGGCTACAATATTTCTTTTTTTTTTTCAGTAACTATTACAGTTATTCTCTGATTTTTTCATATAAGGTTATCATCATGATGAACAAATAACTTAAGTTTTAAATTGATTACAAGTTGATTCAAAAGTCAGGAGAGGGAATGACAGTAAGTCAGAATAGACCTGAGGGCTAGCAGGACAAGTCTGGCTAGCCACTTTGTTTGAAAATAAGCAATTTTTAAGAGACAAAATCAAATATGGAAGCGTTGTCATCTACACAGAACATAAACATTTTCCACACTTTCCTCTAATTTCAATGTGCTGAATCTAAATTTGAGCTCTTTGTTCAAGCATCTAAAAAAATCACTCTCAGGGCCTGTACACCCCCTCCCCACCCCCCTTAAAATATTTAAAACAATGACAACCATTCAGGTGCATGAACCAATGGCAATGAACAATATATTTTCACAGCATAGAATGTAATGGTCAGAACTTTTTAAAGCATTAGGCAGAAAGAACAGTGCTTGGGAAATGAAAATGTTATGTCTGCAACTATCATAATTATCAAAGTCCTCCCACTTGTCATATTGTTTATCAGGCTATTCCAAAATAGCGATTTTACTAAGTATATGTCTCTAGTGATATCAAATGTTCCATAAGAGTGGTGGATATTTCCATCTTTTTCTTTTCAGTTACAACTTATTAGAGTCAGAAAAATTTTTGAATGAGGGATGCCCTGTCTAATCTCCTGTTTGAGGTTATAATTGCAGCTGGTGGAATCTTTTCTATTTATTTGCCCAGTCACTGTTTTTTTTTTTTTTTAAACCTGCCTTGAAAGTTTCAGTTGACAGAATGTTTTGCTCACTGCATTTAACCTAAAGGTGCTCTTTATTGTATAGGTCACGTGACCATTGGTGGAAGTATCTGCATGCGACTGCTTACAAAATCTGGCTGGCAACCAACAAATGACATTGAGGTTGGTATGAGTGCTATTTCATATTGCTCTGTCTAGACATTGTTCCAATAGATGTATGAATACGAATGCAGATCCTTTTTTCATTAAGGAGACAAAATCAGATGAAACTGTAAACACCTTGTCTCAGTATAGGATTCAGATGGTTGAAATTATTGTGGAGCAATGATAATTTATGTATCAAGTAAAATTTTCCCATAATCAGGTCATGATCTAAATGGAGAAGAATTATCCCATTGGTGTCACCGACTGCACTGGCCAAAACCACATTTGCTGATATTTACAGATGACAGGGCATGATCTGCATGCAATCTCGGTAGTAAAGCTGTTAGCTCTACATATGAACTGGACACATCACATCATCATCATCATTGTCATCATTTCTCTTTTTCCAGGCCATTTACTCAGTGTGGTCTTGAGATAATATATTGCCATTATATACTAAAATGTACTTCTGCCTCCTTACATCATTGTCCAAGCATTTTCTTCCTGGAGAACCAGAGCTTCTCCCTTAGCCTCTCTCTTTGTGGGGTCTGCCCTGGAGCTCGTCTAACAAAGTGCTTCTTTTAATATTTTCCAGGATATCCTATCAAGCACTATCTTCCCGTGCCAACTTTTTCCTCCATGGTATCGTCATGGCAGTGTCAGATAGTCTTAAACTCTTCATGGCCATCATACTTTGAAAACCACTTTTCATTCATGCATGGATTAAATGTTTTTCCAAGGAAATTTCTGAAGAAAGGAACAAATTTCATTCTACATGATAAAGTACTCACCCACAGCTTTGTGGCAGTCCATGACAGTTGGGAAAAAAACAACAACAACTAAAAAAAGCTGAATTTAAAAGGGAATCTTATCCCTGTTCAAACAGAAATTCAGTTCACTTGAAATAAGCCATCTTGTTTTCATCATTTCCAATTTTCAGGGAATTCTTGTCCAAGTCCGAGCTGAAATCATGAGTGATCCAAAAGCCAGCTTAGATATGAGCAAGTCTGACCAGGAGTACACAGAGTCAGAGGCCCAGGCTGCTTTCCAGAGAATGGTCAAGAAATATGGCTGGTAACTGGATGAATTGAAAACATATCCTGCCGGAAACAGAAGATTGTCAAAAAGTTGATCAAAGCCAAAGTTTGTATACAAGCAATACCTGTTACATGTATTTGAATTTACCTTTCATTTCATTCAGCAAAACATAATCTTATTCCCAGACATTATATATTTCATGCATCACACAGGATACAACTTAAAAATTAATTATAGGATGTGCTAATGCTGCATTTATGTTCAAACCTTGTTTATAATGAAGACACAAAATTGTTTTAGAACTAGAGGATGTAAAAAAAATATATTGTTTGAAACAGCTTATATCTTCTTTTGAAAATAATACTGATATTGACAGTGTGAGTAGGTATTTTGCTGGAAAAGTGAACGCTTTTTAGGGACATGTAGAGATGATGAACTGTCTGTGGATCAGTCATTGCCTAGTGTTGAAATGCAAAGAATGGATAATGGGCTGACAGAACAATACTTCTGCAATGAAAATTGTCAAGGTTTTAATTTTGTTTATTGTGGGGGCGAAAGAAGAAGAAAAAATCTCATAGGAAATTTGGTTGAAATGAATATACATGGCAGAAAAAGGGACATAACATAAAGCATGCATGCAATTGATTTTTTTTATTTTTTTTATATAATGGCAGTTAAAATATTTTCATAATCCGTTAAGTCCAGTTGCCATTGATACATGACACTACTGCAATAGTAATGATAATTATTATGATGAAACAGTTTAAGACGCAACATGATGAAATCAGGTTCTGGTCAAATTTTTAGCATATATAGTTATTGGTATTACTGTAAAGATTATTCATTTCCCTATCAAGTGTGTTAAAAAATTGTTGCTCTATCTTAAGTAGAAGTTGAGATATTAGTAATTGAAGGATCTGTTGCTGCAGCTGAATTTATTGAGAAAATGGCTGCTCAGTTTTGTAAATCTTTATTAATCTTTGTTAAGCCATGCCACAAAATTACAATTTTTGGGCTTTTACTCCATGTATTTTGGTAAACTGAACTCTGAACTGCATTTTTAGATTGTTATAAAAGGGTTTGGTGAAGAAAAAAAATTTATTTATTAACTGTTTAAAAGCATGTGATTTCTCCGGTCAACTCAGTTTAGCGAGTGCCTGATTTCATCTTGTCGGTCTCATTTGTACTTGTTTTTAATTGCCCTGATTGATGTTTGGATGTTCGACTGACAGTGACAATTGTGGGAAAAGTTGAAATTTGATAGTGTATCTGTACTGTTATTTGTGCTATTATATTTAGAGATTTGTTGTCAGTAAGTTGGGTGGAGCAATAGATTTCTAAATAAGAATCTGTAGCGATAGTTTCAAATTTGAAAAAAATAAAAGGTGGATTTTGTCCCACTATAATCTATCATGCCCTTAATTGTCACAATCTGTGCAATATTAATTGAACGACCTTGAGATTCCATATCAGCACATCAAAAGAAACTTTCCTTTTAAGATTTTGTTTCTTTCCCTCCATATTGGTTTCAAATAATACAGAGGGCTCAGTTAGCTTAAATGAAAGATATTGTCTTGATGTGAGAGAAATGACACCTAGAGTACTGCATTTGTTTTTTGGGGGCTGGAAAAATATGTCTACCTACAAATAATAAGACGTGTTCTCTATTGACTTAGAAACAAGATGAATAATTAAATGCATTAATGGATCACATGTTTATAAAATCTTCAAACTGATGACAACCACATACATTTTTTTTTTTTAGATATTTTGTGCATGTACAGGTGGAATCAAATCTTTGTATTTCTCTTGTAAATTGTGACATAATTATATGTATATATGCATGATTGTATTCCAGTATTTTAAAGTGTAAAATATTGACGATAAAGAGGGGCCTTTCAGTTTCTGATTTCTTTTATAAGCAGCATACAGCTGAATGAGCTAAAGTCATGAAAATAATTTTTTTTGAATGTGAGAACTCAAGACAGATTAATAATGACTTGATTACCAAAATGATCTATAAAGATCAATTTTGATGCTGGACATTGATCTCTATTTCTTTCAAAGATACATTTCAAAATCTGCTTGTTCATTTTTTCTTTTTTTTTGTGCACTTGTTATCTTAAGACATTCATTTACTCTGTCATATTTTTCTGCATGGATGTCTAGTTGAAGTGCTAATTTGCTTAATATGGGTCATCATCATCGTTTTGTATCTTTGCTGGTTAATTTTTGTAAATCAGACATGGCAGACGTGTTCCTTTATTACGTGTCAAGTACATGTACGTAGTTACTACATTGGGATTCATAACATGTCACCATTTAGACAAGGCATTCCATAGTTTCTGAGAGATATTTGTCCCATAGTCTCTACTATATTTTGAAACTGAATGTTAATTATTTTATGCCAAAAGGATATAACTTTTTTTTTTTTTTTTAAAGATTTCCTTGACTCACATGTCACACAGAATTGAGACTGTGTTGTTGGTTTGGTACAAAGTGCTGATTTAAAATGACTACGGCGAAATTTTCCAAAATTTATTGTGACTGCCAAAAGCACAGCTGTTTGTACATGGATAGTTTCTTACTATGAGCCTTGCAAAAATCATATATACTTATTTGTGATAAATAACTAAGTGCTGTGTTAGCCATTTTATCGATCCCTTAACAATTTACATGCATTAAATTGGTTGTGATAAAAATACATTCCCAACTTTTGCTGCCTTCCCTAACTCAATAGACAGACATGATATTTCACAATCCTACTTCCCAGTTTCAGGCAATCATTGGTCTGAAATTCACAAACCACAGTCTTTCAGGAGAGCTGCATATATTCGGGGAGATACTACCTTGTCACAGTAAAGATAGGATTAGTGGGTTGTGCTGGTTTTGAAATGCTTCAGTATTACAATATCAGTGTATCGTCATCATCTTTTTTTTTTTTTTTTGTATGAGCATCTTTTTTCCTTCATCAGCTGTGGTCATCTACATGTCCATGCTTTTGTCTATGCTGTAATTCTGACATTGACTTGCTTATAATATATTTATTTATGATAGCTGGTTTGCAGAATTTTTTTTCCAGATAATCGGCTTGAGTTAAGAACACACTTATGCATGTCTCACACCCTGTTGAAATGAATAGTATGTCAATTTTTCAGCAACCTAGGTTACTACTATTACCTGATCTCATTTCATATGGTGAAAACAAAAGTTTTGAACTCACTGAGGGAAATCACACATTGAATGACAAAGAGTAACCACTCGGTACGAGCTAAAATCAGAAGAAAAATCTAGAAAAATTGAGAGTTTTCAACAACAATCATCTGTATATAGATATTATCTGTCACAACATTATTGTGATATATTTTGTCCATAAGAACTATGTTTTCTTATTCAGAGATGAATGTCCCTTCACTTTCCTCAATATAAAAACATCAGTATCACATTCTGGTGCTACCTTTGCCTAGATTTCTCTGTTCACAATCCAGTGACATTCAACTCATTTTTAACTGACTATGAGACATATGTACTGAGTTGCAATAATACCATGTTTCTTTCCGTGCACATGAACGTGCATCGTATCTCCATACTTATTTTTCCAAAAATATTACTCACATGATCATCAAGACTATGCAACATTTACATGTATGAGGACCACATGACAATTCAAGCACTAGACATCCTTATTATTAGTAGAGAGCCCATGGCCTTCATGAGAGATTCTTTAAAAAAAAAAAATACTTAAAGAGAAGCCATGGCCTTTGTGGGAAATTTTTCACAATAGGTCAAACCAATAATGCCTTGCGACAGTATAAAATATTTTGGATGATTAAACTGAACATTACTCAAAGGAACTGTGTTTGTTGTTTGTGCACTGCTACATAATGCGTCATTTTATCAAATGTACAGTCAGATAAACACCTCACGAACTTACTATTCAGTTATCACCTTCTAAGAATAACCTCAAACATAAAAAGCTTTTTTTGGTTTATATATGTAGAAACATAGATCTTTATGCAGCTGTTTTGTGCGCCAAATCAACAGTTGAGTCAATAAGCTTTTATAGGTTTGTTGTAGAACTATAGTGTAGATATGCTGTTAGATACAATCATGATCATTAGACTTCTCAGACATGATTGTACAAAACCCTATTGACAGGCCTGTATTTTGTCTGTGAGAACACTTTGGAGGCCAATGTATCAAATGTGAATAAAAAGTCTCTCCCACATTATATCATAGCACATTATTTTAAATTATTTGAGCATTTACAACTTGTGTATACTTTATTGAAAATCATATTGTAACATAGATAGTACAGAAATCACAAGAAGAAAATTCAGACTAACAATGCAGCTACATATCCTTTATCCCCAGCGAGCACTTCATTTGGCCATATCCATCAAACATCAGTTTTCAGTAGATTCAATCATGAAAGGAGTTGCAAGAACACGAAATCTCACTCACTCACTTTGACAAAATAGCTTTTCCCATAACACTTCTGTTTGGAGAAATCAGCTTTTAGTTTTGCAATCTCTTCTGTTTTAATTACACAAAGCATGTAAAACAGTTTGGTTTTTTTTTGTTTTTGTTCTTTAGAAAATGAAGGAATGAAAGACCTTGCCTGTGAATATTGTGGAAAGTTATATATTTGAACACGTGGAGAAATAATGAAACTGATGAATCAAGTCATTTCATCAGAATGTGTCAAAACAGATTCAATGCACTAAAGGAACTGCAAGAATAGGAAAATGCAGTGGGCAAAATCCTTGCTACCACGAAGACAGCACAGAATAAAGATAGTCTAGATGGATACGGATATATTCTAGTTAGAAATGGTTATATGGCACCAACAGAGGTCCAGTAAGCATTATGTGTAACTTGACAGACAGAAAAATGTAGGCCCATCCATTGCTTAGTCATATCAGTTTTTATCTCAATTTGCAATTCACCTATCTTTAGAGATAAGCTTGATACACAACATTGTAAGAAACTCAAGATTTGAAAATTCCTTTAGATATATTTGTCACACACAGAACTTTAAAATTTAGCAATACTGCATTTTTATTTATATTTTTTATTTATGTACAATAGTCTGTTCAAATAAAAGCTGCAGAAATCTGTATCCAGACACTGAGACAGCTGTATTATCAGTTGCCCCTACCTTCTATTACTCATACTGGCACATTTCACAGCCATACACTTCATGTATACACATACTCTGCGCTTGCTGCAATAAACACATGTCTGCCTTGCAACACAGATTAAACAAATGACAGTAACAATATCAAGCAAAGGCTCCTTTGTGACGTGACTTACAAAAACACAGAAAACAAAAACAAAAAAAATGTGTGTGAGAAAAAACAAAGAAAGCAAACAATAAATAGTCATGTCATTGGGTTATTTTTACTTTCAGTCAAAATGAATATTGTATCAAACAGCAAACCAGATTCTTTCTCACCTTCTTACAGTGTAATAAAATGTATCGTCGATGTCACAAGCATTTTGTGAAAGTCCAAAATTTGCCACTTTAAGTCCCCCCCCCACACACACACACACACATACACACACATACAAGGTGAGCTAAAATACATACAGTGTCACCATCTTGAAATGCAGAAAAAATCGGCAAGATCCCATGTTAAACAACTTGTTTACAATAATTTGACGTCAGTTTCTACTCTCTGACAAAAAAAAGTATTCAGAGTGACTTGAATGGGCTGCTTGTGACACCAACAATATGCATGCAACACTCTGATATGACAGGAAAGCCACTCCCATTCTCACAGCAGCAAAACCCTGAAAGTCCATGGTGAACTGATATAAAAACTGAACTTAATTGAAGGTGTACTGCAAAATGCGATATATTCTTGGAGCTGTAGCTCTTATCTTCATTAAGGTCAACATTTAGCTTCATCACCACTTCTGTCTTAAGATCAGTGTAGCCTTTGCATCTCATTCTTGCCAAATCTCATTCATAATCAAATCACACCATTTTCTCAGTCATTTTGTGGTAACTTCAATCTGCTTGAAAAAATAATAAGGCGATGTAAAAATACAAAAAGCTTCTGCATGATCTTTTCTTTTTCTTTATGCAAAATGACCCAAAGTCCCATTCTCTCTTTTTCTATATGTGCAATGACCCTAAGTCCCATTTCTGATACTTCAAATTATCACCTTAAAATTATCTTTTACTGAATCCAGTGAGAAATTCTGTAAATGTTACATATGGATTTTAGGTAAGAAAATTCAATATCTTCAAAATAATTAATGCACACAAACGTTACTGAGTGATATGAGTGTAAAAGTAAGTTTAAAGTGATCCTGTGATACTTGGGATTGTAAAAAATAAGTTGAAAGTGATTCTGTGATGTTGGCCAATCATAAAAAAATCAATTAGCCTAGAACTCTGTCCTCTTCTTCAAGTCGGCAAAACAAATAGACTATTAACAACCTCATCAGAATACTTTTTAAAATACTTTTTTTAGAATACTTTTTTAAATATTTTTAAAATACTACAATACAAAGCCACAACACTCTGAACTTCGAGAAAGAATTCATGGTCCGTGCAACTATTCTTCTCACATTCTGGTTAAAATTCATCTGAGATATCAGAATGCATACTCTGCAGTTTAGAAGCATGTATGGTGTAAGAAGATGCTGCTCTTCGCAAGTTAATTCATGCTCCTCCCTTGTGATATTATATTTGAAACATTATTTCTAAATTATAGCTTTTTCTTTGAACTGTCATTTGTCATCATAGATAGGGAATTTGGAGTACACATACAGCAGATACATGTAACAACAACTGCAAACACACTACTGGGTGTTTTTTTTTTATGTCTTTCAGACCTCAAATTCAACATTCTATCTAGCATTGTGCTGTCAGCCAGTGTGACTAGAAATCAAATCATCTCTTTCACTCTTTCCATAAATACAGTCAAGCACAGAAAACTCAGAACCTCTAATCTTAAATTCATGGTAATGCTGAACATCGTTATCGGCCCTGGTAAAATTCCATATATTATCTTTGTATTTTCAACATCCCCGATCTCGAAACGGCAGAATATCTGACTAGGCCTATTTTTTTTACTAGCCTTGTTCGCTCCAGACAATTGGTGATAAGGGAAAGGTGTGAGGGAGAGGTAGATATTGGAATTGTACAGTGTAAGTCTAAATTTGGGCTTCATTAATTTGAAGATCCAGGAGAAGGTGGTGTGGTAATTGAGCAGAGTGGTGGACTAGGCCATACTTGCTGTTTCTTTTATAATAGACTGACTATCAACAGACACATTGTCTATGGTCTGCTTTGCAAGGATTTTTAACCATAGTCTACAGGATATGATGCACTACACAGTGATGGGGCAGGATTGTAGCTGCTGTACGAAAAACAATGGACAATGTCATGTTAAGATCAAACCACAATTGTGTCCACTTAGCAGTTCTTTTATTCCTTTATAAAAAAAAGTCCATCACAGAAATCTCCAAAACATTTTTTAATCCCTAAGATATTCTAGTTTTCCGTGCTTTACTGTATGTACCACACAAGAATACAAGTGTAAGTAAAACACTTCCATGTGAATTTCTTAGAAATAACTTCACTAGTCTAACCTTATCACAGTGCTCCACTATCTATTACAAATCTTATGATGTAGGTTGTCTCAAATGATGTCAACCAATTCACATGGAATCCATCGCAAATCATCTACACCAGCCAAGATTCAGTCATCTAAACCTCATGGCAAATATGGAATGAGAACAGGTGAAGCTAAATGAAACAAGCATACTTCACTCTAAAAATGCAGCTTTATTCACCCGAAAGAGACACCAAATAGGTCTTACAGTTACAGTCTTGTCATGCCTTAAAAAGAATTCTCAATAATCTTCATATGATACATTTTTATTATACATTATAAGCATGACTAAAAAGGACCATCTATTTTCTGATTCTTTCATTACACTGAGCAACATTCACTGCTTCAAAACCATTGGAAAAGTGTGTCGCCGTATATGAAGAGACTACTAAACTACTATCACTTGGCTAACATGACAGCAGTTCTTCTTCCATCACTTGCTCTTGGGCATAGACTGAGGCTCTGGCATGATGCCTTCCCATCCATGGGGCTCGATGAGGTTCTTTTTACCATGAATTGGGGGTCCAATCAGTTTTTCAATGTCATCATAGTTCAGAACTTCTTTCTCTAACAGCGTTGTTGCGAGCTGAAAAAGAGGAGTAACAGAACAGAAATTAGCCCTATCCCATTGATGTACATATGCCTTAGAGATTAACATACCCATGTGAAAATGACATTTTACATTACGGTCAGCAGGATAATACCTTTTTGTTTATCTGAGTGTGAGAACACAAAAATCTTCTACATCAAATTTGCTTCTCCAAATCAGCAATTCACTTTCAATGAACAGCCTCAATCAATAACAACTCTGAAACTAAAGGATCTGATGAGAATATCCGTGTTGATCTACAATCATAAATTGTAAAAAAAAAATAACACAATTCATTTTTTTCTTCTGAGCTCTCAAACACATAATAGAAAGTACTAGAAAATTATTTATTTTATATATTTATTGTGAAATCTCTTTGGCTTAGGATGATGTGTTCATTAAAATATGTCAATTTAGTTACGGCAAATAGTTCAAATAGTTTTTGTTTCTTCAAGTTCACAGCTCTGTACAAGTAACAGAAATGAAAAAAAATGAAATATTGGCTATTACCATATGTAATTTGTCCTTATTGTCTTGCAGCACTTTTTGAGTATGAAGGAAAGCTTTGTTGACCAACTTTCTTGCTTCCTGATAGAAAAAAAAAAATGAAGTGAAACAATTACTCATGCCCATAGATCCAGATCAAAGATTCCATATAAAGATTTAATGGGCACTGTAGTGAGGATGCGCAGCTATTATGGCAGCCAGTGGCCGAGTGCACTTTATGACGGGGTGTGAGGCGGCTGAAATCACAAAATTTCTTTCATTACTGCCAAATTTCTTCCACTTCTGCCACTTTTGTTTTTGATAATTTAGAGGACACTGAACATCATATGCGCTCTGTTGCTCGGTTTTGTAGATCTGGAGACACAGTAGTCTCCGGATATAAGCACGGTGGCGGAACGCGCTGAAAAGCGTGCTTATATGCAGAGTGTGCATATATGCGGAGTGAGACAGGGAACGTAACAATTACACTTTATGCCTCAAAAATTCCCCCACTCTACTCTAAGCCTACACCATACTACACATGCTCAATGTGGACCAGTTTCTTCTGAAAAAGAGATCGTCCAGGCGGCATGAGCGTGTCAAGTACCGGCGCCTGCAATGTGCCGTACCACCTTGCAAGTTCACTTAAGAACTGTAGGAAACGTAGCGTCGGCGATCGTCTTTGATATGGGGCCGGCCGCACCCCGGTTCACACGTGGACGTTACGTTATCCCTGAGAAATCCCCGGGAAGTCGGCCTTTGTGTTTCTCACCGCGGGGAACTTGGTCGCCGGACTAGGGGGTGGCAAGGATCTGCCCCGGCTTGATTCGAGAGTTGGGAGGCTCGCGTTGATTATGGCATGCACTGTAATAAGTCACACTGACGGATGACAGGCCTTAACTCGGAGGGTCCATTGTAGCTTATATTGCTAGCTGAATTTTACTTAGTTTTCACTTGCTAAGCATGCTTGTATGCGGTGTGAGAGTGCTTATATGCATATAAATTAGTTTTCACTTGCTAAGCATGCTTGTATGTGAAGTGAGAGTGCTTATATGCATATAAATTATATGGTAAAAAATCCGTCATGGGACCAAAGCATGCTTATGAGCGGAGCGTGCTTATATTCAGAGTGCTTATATCCAGAGACTACTGTATTTTCTTTGGAAATTAACAGAAATTTTACCAATGTTTTTACCAGACTTTCCTTGTATGTGCTTGGAGCATTCATATGTTATATGAGCTAAAAATTATATCATTTCATACAACTCCATGCCTTCAGATGTTTCTCCAAAACCAGGAGCTGTCTCATATTTTGCAGCCCTATTATCGATAATGAAGGATTCACTGATAACACTCCCAAAAACTTTTGAAAACTACTGTCTAAGCGATTTCACCAGCACCATATATAGCTAAAAAGAATGCGTTATTATGCTTTTATTACCATACCAACGTAAATTTACGAGTATTACCAGTAATATCTGCAGACTGAGACTGCTAATATAGATCTAGTCAAGCAGATCTATAAATACAGTAGCCACAGTATTGGGAGAGGGCTGGGAGCAGAGCAGACCAAAATTTAAAAATGCTTTTTATTTTGAAATCTAAAATGAATGTTCTACATTAGATGAGCATCCTAAATTTGAAAGTGGCCAACTCGGTTTATTTTCAGTGGTTAATGGAGATCTAGAATGGTGACAGGAAAGCCATGTGGGAATTGTACTCTATTTGTATTATGTTACTTGTGAGACTTTTTAAAATTATTTGATTTTGCTGCTTCTATTTTCCCAAGAGATGGAGACATGGATTCTATGTACCGTAGATTCACAAGTAGAATTTTCACTGTTAAAACAGAAAGACCAGTGTAGCACTTGTGAAAAATGGATAACTAGAAGAGCAAAAGTGAAACGAAATTGCATTCTGACAGAACTCGGCTGGCAAAAGTACTACTTATTGATCTTTTGAGGGGTGCATAATGATAAATAAAGTTTCCTGTGGGTTTCAAAGAATTATCATATTGTGAGTATGATTTTTTACATCAGTATATGCAAAATGCTGCGCGCGGAATATGTGTGGATACATTGATTGTTAGCAATTTTACAGTTCAAAATATGTTATTGTCCAAAGACTATCACAAAATGCAGTGGAAAAATATGCCCGTTTTCAGGGTGAAAATTAAATGTAAAAATAATTAATATCTCAGGATCTAATCACGATGTTAAAAAAAATTTAAAAAGCATAATTATCAGAAGCTCAAGCTCAATCTTTTGGAGCTGTTTTCATTGTCATACATAAACTTTGAAATTTTCACTGCGGTGCCTAGAGTAAATGTTATGTATTACTTTTCATCTCCTACTAAATCACAGAGCTTTCTTTTTTTTTTGTATATTTGTTCTAATGCACTCTCTTCCTGTAATTTGATCTCCATTGTATTATCATAAAAATAACATGCAAAAAAGATAAGCTGAAAAAAAAAAAGAAAATTCATATGGTTGAAGCTGTGACAAACAAAATGCAACTTACTTCATCTATCACAGCGGCCATTCTCTTACTGTATGGCTTGGTGCCAGGAGTTTCCTCATCTGATGGGAAAGACAGGTGGCCTATTGTGGCATTCATGCCAAAGGACCGTATCTGATCATAAGCCATTTTTGTCACTCTCTGCAAGTCATCGTGAGCTCCTGACAAATCAAAAGCCCAAAACTAAATCAGACACTGAGTCACCACCATAACAGAGCAGAAGTAATAGTGGAATAGTAACAATAAAGATGTGGTTATAAAAGTTGTCAGCTCACAGTAATTAAGTGAATTACATCAGGTATCTGAGACAATATCATGTGGAGTATCCATTTATCCACATTTCTATGCACAAATCCTCAGTAGGAAGATAGCAGTTCATAATGGTGGGAACTAATGCTTAATTCTCCATCTAACAGTCCTCTAAATCAATGGCAGCCTATATCAGATCTTCCAAACAAAGAAGTTTTAACATGTCCTAAAATAAGTCAATTTACATATATTTTCATCAAATTTCCATGCCGTCCATTCATCTATTGTATTTATATTGTCCCTAAAAGTAATTATGACAGATTTTTTATGAAAGGTTTTTCCAGAACAGAAAAATTTGAACGTACTTGTCAATTGTTGTAATCTAGAACTAGAAGATATTGAAAGGTTACTGTAGGACAAAGTCATAAAAAGTAATATAACGCAGCACAGCGTTGAACTTGTCAATATAAAATCTGGATGGATGTGACATTACTACTGTTAAATTTTACAACAAAGAAAAAAGAGCAAGTGTTTTACCTGTTGATACATGATTAAAGATAAGACTCTCAGCAGCTCGACCTCCTAAAGCCATGCACATTCTTTCAAAGAGCTGTAGAGGAGACAATGATGGCCAAATTTCATATCAATCATAACTAATTCCTTTACATAGTCAACCCCATGAGCCATGAGATATCAGGGATGTCAATCTGTCTACATGAAAAAGTAGGAAAAGTTCCTGGCATATTCCTTTAGCAACATGTAAAACTGAAGTAGCAATACCAGATTTGGGGCCAACGGAGAAATTACTGACAGCCAAAAAGTAGGAAATCCTATTAAAGTAGGAAATTTGACATCCCTAAGATATGTATCATACATAATGCTGAAAATTCTAAATCATATATCCTGATTTCTCTCATTATATTCTTTTTCTATGGAAATTGAGACCACAACCCCACCTGTTGCTGACTCAACAGATAGTGAGTACTGATTTATTGGGGTCAGAAAAATATCATCACCAGGTAAATGCTGTCATTTTTAAAAATACAGTATATGCTAGTTATTTAACTGCATATACTGTATTCTTTAAAATAAAGGCTGATGTAGGGACAAAGGTCACAATATTATCACAAAGTGGTGACTGCATTGCAAAATTCACAATATTTTCAGATTCTGTTGAAAAACAAGAACTGCATAGAATGAACTTGAGTGTATCTGTTCATGATGGGAATAAAAAACTTGAAACACACTGGATGCAGGAATCCTGTGCACAAAAAATCATGAAAACTTATGGAAGGTTCGCTGCAGATTTACAGTATTTGATTTTAAAACTGTCCAATCACACCATGAAGTTGGCTATTACATCTGATATTGATCTGTCAGATGATGCTAGACAAGTTTTGACATAACATTTTAGCCCAAAAAGGGAGAACACAAATATAAATGGGGGATGGTTGTGCAGTGAAATTGGCCTGACACAAATTTGCAAGATAAAATTTACATTCGTTTTTCAGCACAGTGGCAAAGTTGACATATACATATAGAGTAAAAACTGCTAATTTATCACAATCTAAAGCTGAAAATCTATATACTGTGAAAAACAGAAGTGAGAGAGGGTTGTGTGTGTGTGTAGGATAGAGAGCCAGGAGGAGAAGAATGGCAAGGGGAGGGGTATTGAATTATAGTAGCACACCACAAATGCTCAGCACTAGCTCTTGGCTGAGGACTCAAGACTTTAAGAAAAAAATTCTTGCTTCTTTCAGTCCTTTTGTTTCATCCAGTCAACAAGGTATTCATATTTTATTTGTGCATGCGGCAAAATTCTGATCTCTTCTTTCATTAGCACTGTTTGTGGCTATTTTTCTAAATATTTGTGATTCCTCTTCCAATGCAAACATGACATTCTCAGCTAAATAGTCCCCTTTTACTGAAAAGGTTTTGTACTAGAAAGATCAATAATCTGGTATAGTATGCAATACTTTTGTATTTTACTGAAATTTGTCATGAAATTGAGAAGCAAACAATGAAAACCAACCTCTTCCTGTGTGTACAGTTTCTGGTCTGAAGGAAGATATTGGGCAAAGCCTAAGGCACTGTTAGTCCTGGGTACAATTGAAATCTGAAAAAGACAAAGTGTACACAAACTTACTTTATAACAAAATTTGATAAGGACAGTTTCTAACACAGCAAATATTTTTAATATGAAGGTGTGTGATGGAAGAAACTTCAAGTTTAAGAACTGTTTCATGGATGCCACAAAGGCAAATCACCAGATCACATCAAAGATACTCTGAGATGTTTTTATTTTTTTTTTTTTAATGCCAAATAAAAAATTCTCACATCAGATTTAATTTCCTTTTTTCTGATGAATTGCTTCAATTTATGCTTGGCAAATATGGAGAGGTCATGGCAGATAGCAAATTTGACTTACAGGTTCATAATTTATTATTTGTTTTTTTTTTGTTTGGTCCCTGCTCCTCTTTACTGGCTGTGGTCTTTATGTTATTATATGTCTTTCAACCACCTGGAAGTGGTTATCTCAAATAATTGTTGGTGCCACAGTGTTGACAAGGTAATTTCTATTACAGTTATTGACAGAGTAATATCACTAAAATGACCTGGCTGTACATTCTCTGAAAAAGTTAGTTAAAAATATTCAAAAAGATTTTTCATTGAAATGATCTAAATGAATAACAGTTTATTACACTGAATTTCCAATCTCCCAGCAGAGCAATACTAGCCTACTAGCTCTTAATTTGCAGAGGACTTAACTCAGTAACACTTACTCGCAACAAAGCATCTGTATATTTCAGCATCCAACCCACCAGTGCATGGCCAGATTCATGGTAAGCCACAACTTTCTTTTCTGATGGGGCTAACAGACGGGTCTTCTTTTCCACACCTGTTCAGAATGGAAATGTTATGGTTAGTTCATTCAAACAGTTTGTCTTTTTTTTTTGTTGTTGTTGTTTTCATAATGCCTTTAATGATGAGCTCTTTTTACCATCAACCAAATTGCTTTCCTTACTAAGCAAAGATTGATAAAGTATAAAACAAGCACCATGAAAAGGAGGGAAATAAAAACAAAAATATTTTTTTATTCTAAATTCTGAATTGACCATAGTCAATAAGAAAAATATGCACATCTGGTTAAAAAAATAAAGCATGACAAATGATGTTACCTGCAATAACCCTTTCCACTGCATACTCAAAGTCCTCTCGATCAATCAGAGTCTTCTTGTCTCTTGCCGCACGAATGGCTGCCTCATTGCAAATATTTGAGATGTCAGCACCTACAGAAAATGACAGAGTATGTAGCATGAGGGCTAAGAATCAAAATGATGCTTTTGCTGTTAGTTTTAGCCCCAGAGGATGAAATCAAAAGCATTTCTCAGACTGCAGTCAATCTGTGAAATAAACTGGTAGTGATATATGGGGCAATACTGAAAGCAAAACATACCATAAAAAGTGACCAAGGTGGGCATAGGAGACCTCTGCTATCTGCATGTGAGGCTATCTACATCTCTTCACAAAACAATATTTGCTACAGATACATGGACAGAAGCACATCCTTTCCAGGAAACATGATTTATGGCATAAAGTGAATGTGTTTGGTCCCTGGCCTTCCTCTTGACGACTATGACCTCCAGTGTTCTGCCTCAGCACTTTAGATATTTAAAGCTTGCCCTCTATAATAATTTTCCCTTATAAAATACCCACAATATCATTCTTCATTTAAACAAAAACAAACAAAAAAAACTGCTCTGGCATGTTACATTAACTCGTATGGGTTTCATCGTGCAGAGATTATGATTTGTGTATCATCCGCCAAGGACGGATTCTGCAACATCTACAGGATGGAACTTTTGTAGCCTTATTTCTCTGTTATTTTATAGTAAATGCTGCATATGGTAAATGTCAAAGCAAACTCAATTCCTTCTTTTCTGATAACATTTTGTTTCAGTAGCTCACTACTAGAAGCACTTTTTTACAGGAGGCTACCGTGGATAAACCAAACTAGATAATCAGAAGTTCCATTCATGCTGCCCAGACCATCATGAGTGTTGAATTAGTGAACAAAAAAATGCATTCTGAAGTGTTGAAGAAAGTGGTAATGATTCTAGCGATGAACAGGTTTATCAAAACTTGTATCTGGACCCAAAATCAGTAAATTTGTGATGGGGGCACAGAAAGTTCTCATGGATAAATTTCTGCTTGTATGCACATTTTGATCCTCTTTAAAAAATAATATAGCAAATAAACTAAAACTGATAAATCTCTTTTTTTTTTCCCTGCAAAGTGCTGTTTTTGTAAATTGTCACAAGTACGGTGCATTGATGTGAATAAATAATTTTTGTGTTGCACAGGTTTATTCCATCCTAAATACAACCATGGGGTTGTAAATGAATAGTAACTCAAACAACACAAGTGAGTTAAGTCTCTGAGCGACAAAAGGGGCTAAACAAACTGTCCCAGCTCTCTTTCTGCTTACCACTCATGCCTGGGGTCAGTCTGGACAAAGGCTTAGCATATGCACTAGCAGGCTGGGCCAATTTTAGCTTGTTCAGATACACAGTGAAGATTTCCTCTCGCTCGGCTAATGTGGGCAGATCAATCATAATGTGTCTGTCAAAGCGACCCGGACGTAGCAGAGCCTATAGGAAAACAGTTGTGAACAATCATAATGGCAAAATATTAAAAGCAAATGCATCATGCAAGAACCCAGATAAAGATAGTATCAAAGCAATTTTTCAACATAGCCAAATCTAAACCCATTAAAGTGAAATTCAAAGTGTTGTCTCCTCTCTATACAAATCAGTGACATCCATCCCAAGTTTGAAGATTATTTGTGAAAATAAACAGCTTTCTTCATTGTATGTTTATCTGTGTATATTATGTATTTAACAGTGACTTTTGTTGCTTTATAACTTCATCAATGATGCCCTGCCTCTCAGTTTTCAATGACAATATTATTTGCTGATTGAAAGCATACAGATCTGTTACCCATTAGTAATCACACAAACCACTCAAGTGTATGTTAGCCTGTTCTTGAAATTAGCAAGACTGACCAAAGCTGTCAGTGCTAACAAGTAGATAATATGAAGCCAATTGTGTGTCCTGTCTGGAGACTGGGCTCTCAGGTAGATTTTTTTTATCTGAGAGTTAGTCCTTAGGCATGTAAATTATGGTAAAAATCTGTTTCGCAGCAGAGGAGGGCTCTGTGGGATATCACCCTGTAACGCAGAGACCATCATACTATTTAATATGTTTTATTCATAAACTAATCAGGTCTAAGAATTTGAAATGAGTTTCCAAAATCCAAAGACAATCTGCAGATAAGGCAACAATAAGTGGATAATTCTGATAATGTAACTGCCACTTGCTGTCCATGTATGGAACATTTCAGTTGTTATAAGAAAAAACTCTCTTACGGGTCTAGATGTTGCCGCATGGTGATATAATCACTATGTAGTTACTACTATAACACTAGCATCCTCCTGTTTCCTTGTTCCATCAGTACCACCTTCCTATTCCTACTACAACACAACCACAACACACGTCAGGTACAAGGCTTGGATGCTCTTTCTCTCAACACATATATGCATTCAGAGAGAGAGAATCCAAGAAGGAAACGCACAGATTCTGAGAAGTTCATGGTTTAATGAACTGCTTATTTCTTTGTTGTTGTGCTGATCTTTCTTTGTTCATAATTTTTTATGAATTTCAATTGACTGAAATGGCGAGACAAAAGTGACCTTTCTATCTCTACAATGACACTGAAAGACCTTTTTGCCTTGGAAAGGATGTTAACTTGGCCATGGGGAAGAAAAAAAAAAAAAAATCGTATAGACATCAACAAGTTGCAAGAAACAGAGACGAAACTATTCAAAGTGACTAGGATACAGATGAGAGCTGTGTCAAACCTTGTCCAGTATGTCAGCCCTGTTTGTGGCCGCCAGCATGATGACACCTTCCTGAGTCCCAATGCCATCCATTTCCACCAACAACTGATTCAAAGTGTGTTCATCTTCTCCTCCAGCACTGGCTGACCTGGAATGCACAGACAGTAAGATCTCTTGTCATCATCCCTTCCACAAGCAGTCCTGTGGTAAATTACATTTTCCAAAGGACTTAAACTGGATGAATCTGATTTCATCTAGATCTACTTTAAAGTGCTGAGATTTTAGTGTAACAATAAATAAAAAAAAAACATCAGAATCTAAAAAAAAAAAAAATTAACAAAATAAGAACAATACAAGAAATTTGTCCTATTTAAATTTCATATTAAACCAGAAGGCAAAAAGTTAACTAATATAATTTTTTGCCTTTGATAAATGTCAAAGGAAAACTACATGGATACTGTGTTTCAAGGAAACCAACCTCTCCCATTTGCTCAGAGACTTAACGACGACAAGATGGTGAATCTATGTATTTCACAGCTCCTGATATGATCTGACATCTCATACGATACTTACAACATTGTAAAAAAGAAAGCAGACTTTCTTTACAAATCTATCTAAAGGCAGAATATCTCTAAAACTGCTGAAGAAAATTTAATCTCTTGGCATATGACCCAGAAAAAATTGATTGTAGACAATATCAAAAAACTCTCAAACAGATTTAGATGTTGTGGTATGGTGATATAATCACCATGAAATTTAACACAGGAAAAAGCCATGACACAGTAAAACAATTCCTGTAAAGCCTACCCTCCTCTAATACGTCCAATGGCATCTATCTCGTCAATGTAAATAATGCATGGGGCTTTGGTTCTTGCTTCTTTGAATAGATTTCTCACACGAGCTGCTCCAAGCCCTGAAACAACAACATATCCCACATGAGGCTTTTCAGTTTCAGTTTTAGATTTAGTCAACAAATTTGTCTTTTTCAACACTGAGTGAAAAAACATCTTGAAAATTAAGATGCCATTACTTTGTCAGGCTATATGGTTGTTTTGGGAGTGTTACCATATGACCATCAGAAATAAGATATTAATAAGAAATCAATGTCTAGTGATCACAATCATAAGTCAACTGCCAGTGTCTTTTTTCATGATTAAGAGAGAACTCAACAACCTCATTTTGCCTCAATCGAGGGTTGATTATATAAAAAAGTGGACAGAAACCAACTTTACTTATTGGAAATGGGCTTCAGAAATTTTCTATCAGTTATGCATGGTCCACATTTATGGCATAGTGTTGTTAGCACAACCCTCTCAAAAAAAAAAAAAAAACTTAAGCGAATGAGCTATGACCATGACATAGTAGGCCTATACCATAATCTATACTTTACCACAGAGAAAAGATATGTAAACTATAAAACATCTTCATTCTGGCATCTCTTCATCTATTACAACATGGTTTAAATAACATTGTGAAGCACTATGTCATATGTTGTCATTTTGATCCTAATGCTGTGATGAATCTTTTTTTATTTGAAACAAACAATGCATATAGTCGGCAACATGACAAAGTCAGCCATATGACAAAACACCAAATTTTATAGACAGCAATAACAACAAAAAAGTAAAATTTTGACCTGAATCCCAACTGAAATGAAAGATGATTTTTCTCTCTCTTCACTTGCCTGAAAAGGGATTCTAAAAATGCTTTGATTTAGTTTAACTTGCCTTGAAACAAATGTTGGCTATTGGCTCATGGCTGATGCCAGCATAATGTTTTCTTAAGGAAAATCTGTCTGGGGACAAAGTATCTTTAAAATTTGATAAATTATTTCTTTGACATATGATCCTCATTAATTTAATCAACCTCCAAACTTGAATATGTGATTAAGCCATGACCAATTGATTTATTGTCATGAATGGAAGTAAACTATAAATTACGTATTTTAACTTCCTGCCGACGTGAATGGAAATATTATCTTTTTCTCTATTTGCAAGCAAGAAGTACAAACCTCCGATCATTTCCACAAATTCTGATCCAGCCATTGCCAAGAACGGGACCTTTGCCTCTGTGGCCAGAGCCCTAGCTAACAGTGTTTTGCCACATCCTGGAGGACCCAATAGCAGGGCTCCTCTCGGAGTTTTTGCCCCTAAATCCTGCAAAGTGGTGAGACTTTATGCTTCTTTTGTAAAATTTCCATAAAAGCATAAAAATTGATATTTCATAATATATATGATGAAAAGCAAACATGATCAATACAAATATACAACAGTATGAAATTGCATGACTCAATAAATTTAATTAATAAAGTCTCCTTGACAGAACCCTCAGAAAGAGGTATAAAATCTCAAATTATAGTAATGTCACTGAGTGCTTCTACTATGTTGCCCCCTTGAAAGTTTATGTGCAGTATTCATAAAATATAACGAAGTTTCTTATGCCTTTCTATCTACATATGAATGGTGTTCCCTTTGGTTGTATCCTTGTTATCCTTACCTTAAACCTTTCAGGGCTAGTCAGGTAATCCATGAACTCCATCACTTCTATCTTAGCCTCCCTCAGTCCTGCCACGTCCTTGAAGCTGACAGCTCCTTTAGCCCCCTTGGAGGCCATGTCCACACGTGTGTACTTGGCCTGGCGAATTCCGCCCTGCAAAAATGACACAATTTGATTATGCAGAAACACTATTATATGCAAATCATGAAGTTAAATTGTTGTAAATTATGTAAATTATCCTTACAGTAATTTTGGCCAGGTTAAATGTAGGAACCTGGTCTGTTGTGTAAATTAAAGGTGAAACCCTACAGTTGCCAGATGAATACAAAGAGGGCTTTTCTACTATAAGGTTTTGCCTTCACATATCACATCCTGAGACATGCCATCTCTTTCCAAATAAGTTAACACAATAAAACCTTCTTTCATTATAATCATAAAAAGGAAATATATTTATAAATAGCTCAATTATTTTTTTTTTTTTTAACTAAGAATAATCCATCATTCTTGGAATTGTGTATTGTGACTTCAGACCAAAATCTGCCTATCTTTGATCATCTGATAAAACTGTCTCAGTATAAAAACAGCATCCATCTTCAGAAGTAATCAACCAGTGAGCTATCACTGATCTCCTTTGAAATTCTCACTCTGCATATGTTTACCACGCTTGCACAACCTTAGCATTTTCTTCATATTTGAATATGGCATAAAATGATGTGTCCTAAAAGATTGATTTTCAGCACACCACTGTGTGTCCTGTAACTCACATGAGAAACCAGAAAACCATCTTGTAGGAAAATTTCTTGCCAAAGAACCCTGAAAGTATATGATTTCTATGCATGTATCATTTCTATGCATGATCAATCATTCTACATTACTGGTTTTATGGATCTCACTGAAAAGATGTCCATCATGTCAGGCATGTTTCCATCTTTGCCTTTTGTGAACATGGAGAAAATTTGACGGAGGAAGAAGAACAAGATAAGGATCACCATCAACTGCATCACCACCATCACCCAGGAACTGTGAACAGGAAAGGTAGAAATCAAGCAAATCTCACTAACTACTAGTTAACAGAGAGAAAATCATACCATTCCTTGTCTGGAAGAAATGTCCTCTAAGATTAATCTTAGAAGTGTCAAAGCGTCAAAGATTTGTCCATTATAATTTATATTTCTTTCTGGAAGTACTTTTCAAACAACATGCACTGTACATGTAGTAACATGGTCCTCATACTACTTGAACTGAAAACATGAATCATTATTTCCCATAGAGAACTAATTTGGCATGATAAAATCCATGATATTCCAGTCATTTCTCTTCACTCTTTTAGAGATAAGGATACTTCTAGCTTGTAGTCATCTAAAACACAAATTGTGACCAAATGAAATCAATCAGATGTCAAAAGGAGCTGCATTGAATCACCTCGTCAGGAAATATAAGGCAAATAACTAAACACACGCAAGACTCGATGATACAAACGTTTAAATAATGGAAGGCTTCACACAGATCATTGCCAGCTCCAACCATAACACTAAATTGCTGGCGTGTTCTGTCATCATTTCCAAATAATTATTTTTTTCTAACCACAAATAAATAAACAATCCATAAACGTGATTGCATAATGTTAGACTTTCTTATGGCTAAAATTCTTAACTCATTCCATCCATAGTGACAACTCAGTCCTCCAACTGTTTCCAACCTATCCTCCTGAGTGACATCTCAGTCATCACTTTCATTTAACCCCAACAGCATCAGCAGAGACTGCAGAGCTAATGTTTCTTTTGTGACAGTTGTTCATGTTAAGACATTGATGGTTCATGCCCTACATGACTGTTCATGACTAGTGAAGTCTTACTATGTTGTATATTCTTTCAAGTCTAATTCCAATATGAATAACAATGTTA
The DNA here is from genome assembly GCA_038406235.1 of Peronia verruculata. Lineage (NCBI taxonomy): Eukaryota > Metazoa > Mollusca > Gastropoda > Systellommatophora > Onchidiidae > Peronia > Peronia verruculata. Next base: position 24,128 of record JBCAUA010072111.1, read on the forward strand.
AAGTCTTTGAACAAATCAGCCTCTTGTGATTTTGCACCATAATCAAATAACATATCTGTTTACAATGTGCTGAACAGTTTTCCTTTGGTTTAAAGCAGTCTGGCATCTTTTTTGACAGCAGCGAGTTACAAGTTTGTGTAACCCACTTTTTTTCTTTTTTGTATGGCTATAGTTCTAGAAATAGAAGTCGATAAAAGGATACACCTCAGAATGTGTGTGATGCTAACTGAGAATCAGATCTAGACTGAAGACATTGACTATTATGGTGACTTTCAGTGTTATAGTGATAGTAGAGGTGACGAAAGTGAAACCAGATGATAATGGTGATACCATTGAGTCTGTAACATCATCAATAGATTCACATTGATCTCATAACCCTTATATGAAGCAGACACTATAGACACAAAGTCTTTGATTTCTCTATTTCTTATCTTTCATCTGAAATCTGATGTCAAATATGTACTGATTTTCTACATTTCAACCCTACTGCATGCAGATAATACTCAGGGTCTCATGTAACGTAGATATTTCTGCCCCTAAGAAAATTAATTCAGGAGGACTGTGAAATTTCAGTCTATATGGAATCAGCAAACTCATCTATTTCTGTCTATGGACTTTCCATATGTCTCCCGGCCAGTCGAAATGAGACGTATGTCAATTTTTCACCATATGGACTTTTTGGTATCATGTGAAAGCTTATTTCATACCCTTTCAGGTAGTGAAAAAAGTTTTGA
>JBCAUA010072112.1:0-10990 GCA_038406235.1 Peronia verruculata
CATGCCGAGTTCCATACACCTATAAATACATACTGTACATCCGGTCGTACATCAAAACACGAACGGATGTACAGTATGTATTTATAAGTGTATGGAACTCGGCATGTCGGCAAATTTCAGGGCAGTTTTATCTTAGTGTGGTAGACTGCTCTATTCTCTTACTGGCTCAACCCAGTCTTTAGTCAGATTTGTCGCACTCGCTTTGTGGCTGGTCACATCTTTTCACAACTAAACTGTTGTGACTAAGTAGCCCGGTAGGGTTCGTATTACTCCATTGTTCACAACTCCCTAAAACACAGGCTTTAGTCTGTCTAAAGGCAGATTTGTCTAGATGCGGTATAGGCCTAAGAACTATCTTATGAGAATGTGCATTAAATTCTGTATGAATGATTTGAATATATTTTTATACCACAAGGTAGTGTATGCATTTTTAATCATGTTCGTCGAACACACAAAAAAACTTTTTTTTTTTTCTGTTTTGTTGTTGTTATTGTTTTGTTCTGTTTGTTTTTTATTTGCAGCAGTGCACACTTTTGTTCAATAAGTCAGTGAAGCTGCATTGGTATTCATTGCATTTCATGCCTTGTTGACAAAACTGCTCTTATTTTATAACGTGTGAGAAAAGTCGGATTAATTTTCACATTTCTCAACCTTTCAAAACTTTTGGTGCAGCTGTACTGGAGCTTTTAATTTCCAACTTTTTGGAAAGGCTGCTTCAATTGTCACATTTCACCGGTTGTCCGATAAACTGTATTTAAAAATGTTTTGCGAAACTGCCTATTGCTATAACTTTGTAACTTCTTGTCATAGAAAAGCTGCATCAAATGTGCTCATATTTTGCAGTTTCTCGCAAACCTCCATTACTGTTCTCCATTGATATCCCTTTTATTTGTGCATTCCACAACAGAGAGAGAGAGAGAGAAGAAACAATTTTTGTCCAGCTGTATCGTCAGTATCGATGGTGGCTTACAAAAATTGGGTGGAAACAGTGGAGGGTTTGAATGTTCAGTTCAATTGACTCTGGATTTAGTGTCAATGCTTCTGAAGGAAATACTGAGTCAAATTAACTGAGTGTGTATGGCTGCATTAAAACTAATGACTAGACTAGATCTAGATTCTAAACCTTAGTCCCGCTGACTGCAGCCAAGTTTTCATTCCCCAATACAATACTGATTTTTGCTTGGATGGTGGCCATTGTGTCAGCCTACTAGGCTTTTTCAGGGTTGTATTTCATACTGGCACTGGCTATGTCAGACAGGCCTAAAGTTGAGTTGAATTTCTTTGCTGGAAGCCCTCCTCTCTTCAGTGTTTTACCCTTATCCCTTCTTCTGTAGTCCCTCTCATTAGCAGTAGGCCTAAATTCAGATCTATTTTATGTAGATCTGTATCGGTTGAGAAGAGGAAGCCAGGTTTGATCATCGTCACTCATCAATCTTGATCTTGAGTCTGGCTCATTCACAGTACTCACACAATCTGACCCAGAATCATATTCGTCACCTTTAGTCTCTTCACCTGGCAAAATACCCATACATGTACATATATATATAGATTTTTTAAAAACAAAGGGATCTACAACAGCGTTTCTCTGACATTCTGATGGATTTTTTTTTTTTTTTTGTAGATCTAGATGTCTGCTAGATGGTTGTTTACATTCTGATTTTATTAAGTGCTGCAAGCTATTTAGAGGTTGACTGTAGTCGCAGCAGTAAAGAAACCACAAAAGTATTTTGTTTTTATGTCAGTTAAGAAAAGTCTGCCAAATTAAAAAAAGAAATCAAAATCAAAAAAGAATTTCTATTCACTTCTATTATATGTATTAAAATACACAAAAATGCTGAAAAATGCGAAAAAAAGGTCCAAAATGGCAAAAAATGCCAAAACGATGTAAAATGCAGCAATCGTGCGGCAAGTAAGTAAAAATGCGGCTGCACAAAGTCGGTGTGGCCGCATTTTTTTCGTATCATAGATATGACCAAGCCAGTGCAGGCGTTTCTGTGAAAGAATGCCAAACACACTCTGCACTCCCAATAGCTCGAGGATTTCCTTGTTTGGGACACTGTCTTGCCAGGAGATGCCTAAGACCCGTATGGTGTTGTCCCACACCCTTGTTGAGAGGTGGGCCATTGCTGTTGAGGCCTTGCCAATCCTAGTGAGCTCAGCGTTGAGAGAGAGGTTGCTGGAGATGGTCGAGCCTAGTTAGGTAAAGTCCTCTACCACTTCCAAGGTGTAGTCGCCAGTCTTCTAAAACTGATTGTGAGGCCAAACATCCTACATGTGCTAGCCCAGCTTGAGGCAGGTAGTAGCTGACCTCTGGGATGCAAGGACCCCTCCCACGGTTGGAGACAACCGGTAGTGTCTGAGCTTATGGCAAAAACTCTGGACTTATAACTTGTAACTGCTGCCTCCCGTGTTGTTCTGTTGCTGTGAGCAGCGGCACTGGAGTGACCTCTCCAGGGTGGAGGCCTGGGCTGGGTATATGGAGAACCTAGGTTGCCCTTCACTAGGATTCCCCCTCTTACTGATGTGGTCCAAAGGAAAGCAGAGTGATACATTTGGCACCAGCTTGGCTGCAGGAGTTTGCCGAAAAGAGGTCAGAGTTGACATCCAGTCGCCATAGGGGCTCCATTCCGGATTTCTGTCCCGAAGATGACCCACTAGGCAGTGGGGCCATAATCCAATGGCTGGGGTATGGTTGGTGGGAGCTTGAGCGTTCATCTTCATGCTCCAGAGCTGCCACCATACCTGGCACTCGCGGGTTGGGAATCAGAGTTTTCCTTCGTCTAGACTGGCTCCCAACCAAGACTAACAAGCTCAGTCTGCTCACCCACCCAGTTATACCGCCAACACTCAGTCTTTATGTGTGGCACTTTTCTAAAAATTTATTGTTTGTCACACTGAAAAATCACAGGGCAGATGACATAATTACATTTCTATTCTGGTAGACTGAGCTTGCTATGGGTGCTTCTTTGCAGCACAAAGTGTGACACGTAAATGGAAGTTGAAAGTGCCCAATAGTGTGATTGAGAGACGATTGAAAGGCAAGACTTATGTCCCTCAGACTACATTACACCCATGAGGGAAGCTAGTTTAGCTAGGCAAAATCCTTTTCCATATGATGTGAAATATCTCTTGACCACACATTTTTCTGAGACTTATCAGTTGTCAGTAATCTAAAATCCATTGGGCCTGGTAGAGTTTTCTATTGCAGTCTCTCAAGCATGTTATGCCACCTGATTACAATTGTTTTATGACAATCTTCCCCATGCCTGATTGCACAGCCCTTTTAATTATGATGTTTATCCTTTTCTATGTACATTTTTTCTGATGAACTATTTCCTATTTTTGCACTGATGCATAAAATGCATGGCTTTGAACTTTCTTGTGTATGATAATAGTTGGTAGTATGTGACAAATTGTTATGAACTACATGTATCTGTTTAATTATGGCAGTATTCTCTTTGTGACACGTTTAATTAAAGTATTTTGAAAAATATTATTTGGGATACTTATTTCTTAAAATTTTTTTTTTTTTTTCAAGCCTTTCAATCCTAAGAGATGGGATTTTAGAAGTTGTCAATTTTTGCTGAGAAGTTTTGTGGGTAGAAATTTGGAATTTTGAAATTTTGCCTGGACAGCGGCACTCAGGCCTACTCTTCCATCGATTTTGAACTGCCAAGGGTTCTTTAACGTGCGTAACGTACCCAGGGACCTCCGAAATATATTCACCCTTATCTGAAAAGGCTATATGTCAGGCTTCCCTACCCACAGGAAGCCAGGGGACTGTTGAGTCACAGAAATCACAGAAAAAATGCGGGTTTTCGATCTCTGTGTCCTGTCATCTCTGACCGCGTTTCGATCCCGGCCTGTTTTCTCCATGAGCAGATGCCATACCCACTGAGCCACTGCATCCCCCTGAGAGACTTATTTCTGACTTCTTACATTATAAATCCTTCAGCCATGTTTGGTAAATGTGCCATCCAATGAATACCATTTTTCTCCATGTCTGACTCCACAGCCTATTAAAATATTCATTCACATTTATCAAACATGGCTGAAAGATTTATAATGTAAGAAGTGGGATACTTATTTCTGGCTTCTTACATTATAAATCCTTCAGCCATGTTTGGTAAATGTGCCATCCAATGAATATCATTTTTCTCCATGTCTGACTCCACAGCCTATTAAAATATTAATTTTTTTTCATTTGCCGTTGATCTGCTGTATGCTATTTTTGCACTGGTTTATAAACCATAGATGTCAATTTTCCTGCCCTTATGCTCATCGTTGAGAGCTTTTAATCCAATATTATTGATATCTGTGTATGGTAGTCTTCTGTTTTTCACTGCTTTATTGAATTCATTTGACTGTTTGTCAAATAGTTTGTTCAATGATGACAAGATCTAAATTATACATGAATTATTCAATAATAAAGTAAAAAATAGTCACGTGGACTTGTTTTTGTTTTTTTTTAACTTAATTAATTATGTCTTCCTCATCTTCTTTTTCTCTTTCTCATTCTTCTTCTCCTTCTCATCATGATTGTTCTTCTTCTTCTCTTCCTCATTTAACTTCACTTAATGTCACAAGTTAAGGCTATGGACTACAAATTATTGCTGAGCATGCTTAGCATAGGGTGAGAGCAGCTGAAAAAGCTTTCATGATTCCTATAGGATACATTTATTAATTATAGGACATTATAATTTTTACATTGGGTAGAAAGATTACCAACACCTTTATCTTTTAGTTTAATCTGACTACCGGAGTTTCCTATTCAATTCCAAAGAATCAGGTCAGAATGGCCAAATAGATCACCAACAAGCATGGTTTTGCAGTAGGTCTATAGTATATCCAGCTAACTCCAAGTTAGCTGTTTAGAGCATCAATCTTTAGTGACAATGGGGCTTTGCTGCAGTACTCTATGCAGCTAGCTTGGCCTTCCAGAGTTAGCTGTATAGAGCATCAGAAATTGATTGTTTAAACGGTTAAGTCAAAAATAAACCTAATTATAACAACTGATGAAATAAACTTTGGATATGTAATGGGAAACATTAAATCAAGTATCGTTATCGATTTTCAGCTCGAAAATGCATATCAGTTTTTTCACTCTCCTGTAAAATTTGCTGAAACCGACTTAGCTGTTTAGAATCCTGCAGCAACGATATGTGTGATATCCTTTACCTAATATGAGATAATAGTGGTCAAGGCAGCGTTTTGTTGATCAACCCATCATCAGGTTATTAATAGTACATGTATCTACTGTCTTAGTACTTTCGTGGTCATAAAAATAGTAAAAGCGGCCCCTGTAATGTAATATGAGATAACAATGGACAATGTTTTGTCAGATCAACCACTTATCAAAGTATCACTACTATCACTCCAGATGGTCAATTGCTGACCACAGTAGTATGTTCCAGATGGTGTAGGAAACACCAGAACTCCTGGATGATTTGGTCCAATCAGAGCGCTAGGACTGTTCTAGAACCACAATGACTAATCGGTGTTCATGGAGGAATCTATTTGAGTACAGGTGACAGCTTGTAGTATTACTCAGAAATCCATTATTTTGCTTGATTGGAGCACATCTTTAGCTCTCCGTCTTGACAAAATGGTTGGTTTCAAATAGTTACGTTTAAGTTACGAGGGCCAGCATGCCCACGTACTGATGACTAATTACGGGGTTGTTCAGGACTAATTAAAAAAAACCTCTGACCTGCACTTATGTCATCACAGATTGACTAAGATTACTTATACATTGACCACAGCAGACCTCACCATAACACCAATAACACCAGTGACAACTTGCCCTGGCAAGTAGCACTCAGCCGTGCACATCGAGTGCTGCTCTTCATGCCGGAACATGCTGACTTCAACCGAAGAGTTTACTTTAAGCAAGTTAACTTCACGCGGGTTCCACTGTAATTTAAAAAAGAAAAAAAAAATGTGAAAATAAAATTGTTTCAATGCTCTACAGGATTAACCTAATCCACAATATTACTTATATACAGAGACATTCCTAAACCCTTGTCCAAGAAAGGGAACACCAGTAATAACATTAAGATTAATTAAAATTGCACCTGAATAAGTGATATCGCCTTTTTTTGTGTGTGTGTGTCTGTGTGTAGGCTTTTTTTTTACATCATAAGTTAAACCACTTGATTTTAACTTTTTTTTTTTTGATGCAACATTTTTATTTTTCATGTAGATATAGCAGCTATATAGATTTATTTACATTTGAAACCCAATGTGTGTGAGTACCAGGTGAGGGAATGGTTAGGCCTTTGCCATAGTTTGTTAAGTGAATTTTTAACAAGAATAGCCCACTAAAACTTTGCATCTGATTAAGGAAGAATTTGGAGTTTTTACTTATATAGCTGTAATTAACTTGGATAATCACTCCCTTAAATTAGTAGTAAGTGTCCATGTTTGTATCTGATCTATGGACGGATGTTTTAAACAAAATAGAGATTGTTTAGACAGTAGTTTGTGTATTATTTAAAAAGTAACTGTGTATTTGTGTTTTCATTCATTTAAGGTGGAAGAATCTGCACCTTCTCACCCTGCATTGAGCAAGTGCAGCGCAGCTGTAAGGAATTAATTGCCAATGGCTTTATTGACATTGTTACAGTGGAATGCTTAGCAAAAAATTTTAATATTCAAAATGCCAGACTTCAGAATGTATTTTTTTCTGAAACTTCGAGATCCTGTTATGACAACCCAGTTGAAAATAACAGTGATTGTGTAAAAAATGCATCGTATGAATTTTCACACAAAAAATTATGCAAGAAAGAAGCCTCATCTTCAGAAAAAGCTTCATATAAAATGAAGGATGACAAATGGAAGTCTGATGCCAATAATTGCTTCTCAAGTGCTACTCCTGCTCTTGCAATGCAAGGACATACAGGATTTCTTACATTTGCATCGCTGTATAATCATTAAATCTGAAGGCATCCTGTAATCTATAATACATTTTTGTTCTTTATGAAAACCAGATGATTGTTGTTTCATTTTTTGCATTATAAAGTTATAAGTTATTGACTACTTTGTCTTCCCCATCAGTTTGTACTGTCATACTTTATTGTTGTTTATTGCACTGAAACATGAGCTGGAGGAGAGAGCTTCTCTTTGATGCAGTCCAGGTCATTAAATTTTGTAAAACAGGTTGTTAAAACTAAGTGTGAAACCCTCCTGTTCTCATTAAAGATACACATTACTTTTGATAATGTATAATGTTTTTCTGTCATAATTTTCTTTTGCTGAACACATCATATTTGTTGTACATTAGTATTACACATTTAATTTGCCAAGTCCTAGGCCATAAAATAATGAAATCAAAGGGGCCACTGCATGGCAATCCCTAGGTTGGATCTGTAAAATCATGATTACCTGAAATGACATGAGTGGGATGTTAGACGCCACTGCCACCACAAACTCAATTATTAATTGCACTCAGGGCCAAACTCAAAACACATTGTTGTGGGCCAAAGGCAGGATAAACTTGATTGAACCCACTAAAACAATTTTTTAAAAACACTTTTTTGCTTAGTATTATTCACAATAAATATAAACTTTAAATAACTTAAAATATTTTTCTCTCCATAAAAATACATTGTGTCAAAATTATACAAGTTATAAACATTAAAATAAGAACAGATCAAAGCATTTGAATTTCTTTGCACTGTGTCATTCTGTCAAAAAATAAACTTAAACGTTAAATAACTTAAAATATGTTTCTCTCCTGTCAAAATTATACAAATTAGAAAGAAATACAATGTTTGAACATTCTGCAAACAACAAAACCTGGAAATATAAATCAAATTTGTGCTTCTCAACAATAACAAATCAAAACATTTAGTTTTCTTTGCTCTTCTGCCATTTGTCAGAGCTGGATTCTTGGCATCTTTTTTTTTGGGGGGGGGGGGGGGGCCTTAAGCTCGTTTAGGTTTGGTGTGGGGGTCCTGTTTTGTGAAGATGGACTGCAGGTGCTCATATCAGTGAGACGGCTCCTGTGTGCTGTTGAGTCACTTCATCACCGAGAAGAGAACTCCTGGCACAGATATGTGCTACCAGACATGCACAGAATTCAAGCTTCATATAGACGGAGCTGAGGCATTGCTTTGGGAATGGAGCAAATAAACTGTGCGGGCCCTACAGTATCATACTTTACCTTTAGTGCCCCATGGGCCATTACACTGCAGCTCAATCAGCTCCATCTGAATCTGCACAGGTGCAGTTTCCTGGTCGGTGCCAATGGGTTGCAAAGCAACGCGAATTTCTTTTTTTTTTTGTACTTCAAAGTCATCAAAGAGCTGTGCCAACTCAGTGTGTAATGCGCTCAGTTTATCTGTAAAGTGCTCATTTGGGAACACCGGTGCGGCAGCTTGGTTCAGCATTATTTGGCAACAGGAAAAGTGAGGCAAATTGCACTTGTGAATTTTCAAGTAGTTTCACTTGAAATGCCTTTGCTTTGCTGCATCATACTGTACATGTTACTGTCAGTAGTGTCAGTGTTCATGCAGTCACATCCCTGGAGCTGGAGATTTAAGATGTTGAGATGAGCTGTTATGTCAGCCAGAAACGCCAACTCGCATTTTCACTTTTCATCCCACAAAACACTGGAATCTTTTTCTTTACTGTCCATGAACTGACAGATTTCATTGCTTAGCTCAAAAGCTCTGTGGAGAACTTTTCCCCGACTTAGCCAACGCACCTGTGTCGGCAGACTCTGTGAATCTATTTCCCGCATGAAGGACTGAAATTGCCGGTGATTTAAACCTTTACCTCCGATAAATTTTGTGGTTTGTGATACAGTACTCATTACATGGTCCACTTTTAGTCACATCACTTTTAGAACTTTTTTTAGTCCACTTTTAGTACTTTGCCACATAGCATTTCTTGGTGTATGATGCAGTGATACCGTTAACTCGCCTGTACATTTCCCCTCCTGCATCTTTACTTGCATTCTTCCCACTCGTCCACATTTTTCACTGCACATAGCTGGTGCTCCATCTGTTATTATGTCCAGTAAGCTTATCACAGGGCAGTTTCATGTTGGTTACACTATGACATACATGTACTTTTTCAAAAATGTCTTTTCCTGATTTAATGTCTAGTGTTTCCTCTGTAGCGTGCAAATTGGAGTCCACTCCACGGATGAAGATAGCTAGCTGCGCAGTGTCATTCATATGTCAGTACTTTCATCCATAGTAAGAAAGTACACAGTAAAAGTCTTTGTTTCTTTTACTCAACTGTGCTCTTAAATCAGCGGCAATCTCACAAACTTGATCAGTGAATAACCGTATTTCTACTCAGGCTTACATTTGCCAGCATCTGCTTTTTGTAGAAATTCTCCCTCGGTAAATGATCGGACTGATTTGACGATCTCCTTGACCATGATAAAACTTGCTTTCAAAGCAGCTTCACTTTATGATTTCGCTTTGGTGAAGAACATCTATTGAAATGTCACATTCTTTTTTTTAACTCCTCTGTTTTCTGTGTCTTCTGCTCTGCATTCAGGTCTTTCAGGTTATCCTGATGTCTTGTCTCATAGTGCTGTCGTAGATTAAATTCTTTAAATACAGCAAAAATAGTTCCACAAATGGGACACATAGGTTTACTCAGCAAACGTATTCAGCCTCCCAGCGGTTTTGAAAGGCTCTGTTTTCTGTTTTCTGCATCAATTTTTCTCATCAGCGTTGACGGGGGCCAGGTTGACATGAATTACACGAGAAGCGTGCGGCAAGGCAGAGTGCTGACGCTAATCTCGCGGGTGGGATACAATTGCATGCGGCCAGGCCGGATGTGTCCTGCGGGCCGACACATTATTGGGGGGGGGGGGTCCCTGAATTTGGTTTTTGCATCCAAAGTTCGTTTTTGAGCTTCTGTTTACACTTAAGGGGGAGGCGGGTCATGTGAGTCATTTTGGAAACCGCAAACCGCTTGGGGAGATGATTTTAACCATAATCATCGAATTCGGCATGGTCAAATTAGAGATTAAAAAAAATCGAAATCACTCATGGTTGCCATGGCGCCTGCCGCCATTTTGGAGTTGGCTACACAATATTGCGTAACTTTAACTTTACCGACCGATGTGCTTGTAATTTTGTGCACATATTTTACCGTTCCATATCTAAATTTTGTCAGAACAGATTTTTGATAAAATGTTTTTTTTTCCCCCTACAATTTTTAAAATTTGTTATGTGAAAAGGTCACAGATTTTTTTGAAAATTTGACCCCAAAATCTCAAATTTCCCCCAAAATAACCCCTGATATAATGTAGATACCGGTATTGTTTTGATCTGTATTCATGCCAGCTTTCATGGCAATTGCTCATAAATAAAAAAGTAGATAGCACATTTGTGCTAAAAAAAAACAAAACAAAACATCTTGAGAAAAACTTAGTTTCTTTTTTTTCACTAAAGACAGTCGTAAAGAGCATTTGATCGGACTTTCAACCCTAAAACATCTTTGTTTCACCTACTAGACCTCTTTCCATGATTTCTATGCCATTAATTGCCTTCTCCTGTGCCCATACTCCCATATTTCCTCCATTTTTGTATCGCTACCCCCATCAGCAGAAGGGCTTCTGTGGAGTCATTTTAGAGTCCAGAGAGGGCTATATATATGGCCGCATGTCTTCCTTGGTCAAAACCAAGAGTGTTTTTACCTTTCCTGTGACATAATCCACTATTACACTCTCAAAAAGTAGAAACTTGGCATATTTCACCCTCATAAGGCTGTATGAAGTCTATTTCAGAGGCTCAGGTGAACATTTTCACTGATATTTTCACTGATTTGTTCAGCGCCCCAGATGGTCAATCTGGCCCCCCAGAAAGTTGTGAAAAATGTGGTCAAAAGTTGTGCTGGAAATCTGCAAAAGTTGCGCTAGAAAGTTGCGAAAAACCCAAAAAGTTGCGCTAAAAGTTGCAAAACTTGCCAGATAACATAGATTTAAATTCACATGTATGGAGACCGCAATCATTATAAAGGGGAC
>JBCAUA010072122.1:0-10990 GCA_038406235.1 Peronia verruculata
TGTATGTATGTATGTATGTATGTATGTATGTATGTATGTATGTATATATGTATGTATGTATGTATGTATGTATATATATATGTATGTAGGTAACTACGTATAATGTGTGTCTGTATGTATTTAAATATGTAGGTATGTTTCATGTATATATGTGTGTATATGCATTTGTGCTCTTTTTTGTTCAGTTTCTCCTTTGGTTTTCTTAACTTGTATTTGAAAAGAGAGAACGAACAAAGAGTATGGCTTTAAAAATGAACATTTAATGGCATAAAAATAAATAGAAACATGAATGGAGAGAGAGAGAGAGAAAGAAAGAGAGAGAAAGAGAGAGAGAGAGAGAGAACGAGAGAGAGAGAATGAGATGTTATTGAAACGCTTCATCGTTTACCATATGTATTTCGAGATCGTTGAAGTTGATAACCTTGTAAATAATACAAGTGGCATCTTGAATGTAAATAGAAACAAGAAGCAATCTGAATACTTTTGTGATTTTGATGTCAGCTGGAAGATTATGATAAAAAAGAGAACATTGTTCTCTTTATTATAGTTGAGAGCAAGAAGGTATTGCATCCATAAAGCGAAGAGAGAACGTGGTTCTTGAAAAGAAAAATGAAACAGTTAATTAAACACTTACATTATAACAGGCAAATGCTGCCCAAAGTTTGAGGACCGTTCAAAATTGGTCAAAAAATTAGCCACCAACTCCTTACTCATCTCATAGTATACAATAGGTCCAGCATGTCCGTGGGACTTTCACATTTTCTTGGATAGTTGTCCAGTGCCAGGGGATCGCTAAACGTATTTTACCCAATTTAACTTCCGGATTTCCCAGAGTTGTTTATATTCCTTAGACATCCTTGCTTTCAGTCACATCTCATCTTTATCAACCTCTGTGCTTTGACTTATTTGCTGCTCGAGAAAAGAAATGTCACAACAGAACATGGCAGTTTTCGTACAGAGGGATATAGAAATGTATCATATTTTCACCATATGGATGCGTATTATGGAAAAGGACATGCATGTATAATACCTAAGCCTAGTAATTGGATCGTTTTTATTTATTTATTTATTATTATTATCATTATTATTATTATTTTTTTGTCGTTATTGTTTTCATAAATACTGAATTAATTTACCATAGTAAATAGGCCTGTTGGCGACCCTATAACGTCATGTTGAAGTCTGCACTAATAAAGATACTAATTATTTGTTGATAGGAAAACAAAGCAGCCATATGAAAGCTATGAAAACAACAACAAAATAATCGGGGGCTTGAAAGGACGCCAGTGACCCCTGGTCTGCCCCTCCAGCATTGTCTGATTATCTCTATCTGATCGGCTAATTGACATACAGTTCGATTCTTGATTAACTGGCTGATTGATTGATTTTATCTATCAAAGCAGTCGATTTATAGATTTATCGATCGGCCTCAGTGTGTTGAAGGGCATTTTCAGCAGAAAAGCAGTGGTTAAAAGAGTCCTTCGGGCAACTGGCTTGGACCTGCTGTGAGCGCAAACTGTGAGTTAAAAAACAACGTGTTAAATATTTTCTTTGGTGAGCTCATTCATTCTATGTCTAGATCTGTTTTTGTTTTTTTTGGTCTTTTTCGACCAACACAGATTTCTTCATTGTCTGAATGCCGACATTTTTTTTTCTCGTTACTCTTCATACAAAGTCAGCCAGAAATAACTGAGCTTTCTCATGGTCGTGATCTACCGTTCTTTGTTAGTTTTTTTTTTTTTTCAAAAGTGGTTTTTGTTGTTGTTGTTGCTGTTGTTGTTTTTTTTTTTATGTCTTTGTCTCATTCTCCTGTTCTTGCTCTCATTTCTTATACTTTCGATCGTTCTGTGTGTGCGCGCGTATTTGTGTATCTTTCTGTCTGTTTGGCTGTCTGTCCTTCATTGCCTCTTTCTTTTCGTTTTATGGACATAGTTCAATATTTAACATTTTTCTTTGTTTCTTATATCACGAGTAAGAAAAAAGATTAAAAAATAAAAACATATTGTCGGAGCTACATAAAAACGTGTCCTGCAGGCTGAGATGCATACGTATTACTGGCCTAAGCTCAGTCGCTCTGGGCAATGGCAGAAAAAACTGATGTTTGGCCATATCCTGCCTAGACTTGATCACCTCAGTTTCTTGACACTATGGAAAATAATTCCTCGTCAATTCATGCAGATTGGCAGGGAGATCGATAGGTAATTTTGTGTTTTGTGCAGTCTGAAAACAATATTGTTCTTGCAAACAATAAATACATTACACTGCAGAGAAAACAGGTCTTGCTTGACACTTCTTGAGTTGAAGACAGTAGAAAAATGAACAAACGATGCTGGACTTATTCTAAGCGATGACGTGGAAAATTAGCAACCTTTGTGATCTTTATTGCATTTGGACAGGGTCAGCCCTTTGTGTTGTTATTGTTGTTGTTCCTGATTTGTTCTTCTAGTTTTGGTATTGGTTTGTTTCATGCAAAAAAGTCTTTTTCGTGTAGTTAATTAAAAGATAAAGCAAAAGATAGAAGACAAATATTGAGCCATTGATGCCAAGGAATAAAAATATACAACCTAACGACTTTTCTTGAAATGTATGGGCTTCTCGCTTTCGCCATGAACACAAGTTAACACTAAAAATGGCAAATCACAATCTGGCTCTTACTCGTGAGCACTTAATGATGTTATAGTGCCCTACTTCACAACACTTTGTTATCATAATGAGGCTAATTCGTAATGTTTCGCATTTTCCCGATGTATTTGGTATTTTCAAACTTGATTAATGTATATTTTTGCATTGGCTTAAACCGCGAATCGGTCTATCCTCAGTGTTGGGAAATGGTTAGCCAATAGTGTTTCACCTCAAATTGATCTAAATGCGCCTGGCAAATTGTCTCACTTAAAAATCCGAGCCAAATTCTAACAACAACGGCCTTTTGTCTGCGTATTTCGCTCTAACGATTTTCACGGTTACTTTGTCCTGTTCTAAACGCTGTTCGCTGCAAGTGGACCTGGGAATGTTTCTGGCCATCATCGTATTTTGCACATTAGTGTTCGTTCATAACACCAGCTACAGGACAATCGATGCTGTGCTATGGGCATCCACAGTTGTGATGATTGTCAAGAACTTTTTGCGAAAAAGCAGTTCTACGGCATGTCCGTGCCGTCCCCTCGTTATCATATTGACAGAAGACAAACGGCCAGGAAAGAAAAAAAAAAAAATAATGTTCTCCTGTTCGGGTCCTTTGTGCACTGGACCTGTATAAAGAGTTAAAGTTTTTTTGTTTTGTTTTTTGTTTTTTTAAAGGCTACAGTTATGGACAATTTGTTTTCTCTCCTTGATGTTAACAACAAACCATGTCATTAGCGCTAGTGTATTTTGTCCTGTGTTGTTGTTATTACCAGTAAACTACATCATTGTTTGCTGATCTGTTCTCTTTTCTGTTAATGTTAGGGATAGTTTATTTTACCTTCAGTTTTTGTTCGCAGTGAGCTTTGCCACTATGGGCAGTTTAATGTGTATTCAGGTGAGCTTAATTTCTTAAAGTATTTTTTGTTTGTTTGTTTGTTTTTGTTTTTACTGTAAGTTATATCACCCGGGGCATTTTTTTTTGGGGGGTGGGGGGGTCATTTTTGTTTACAGTAAACTATATCACAATCGGTAACCGGTAATTTATTTTGTCTTCTGTTGTTGTTGTTGTTGTTTAAACAGTAATCTGTATCACTAGGGATAGTTTTTATTGTCTTCTGCTATTATCAGATTACTTCTGTGTCATACACATATAGCGGTCGATGCCATAGATCGGCATCGATGATGAGGAAAATAGGGATAGGAATGAGGAAACGGGATGGATGGCGAAGTAGAAGTAAGAGGTAGACAAAAATAGTGTGGGACGAAGAGAGAAATAAAAAGAAGATAGTGGAAAGGAAGACAGGGTAATCAAGACTGATTAAAAATAAAACATTAATCTAAGCAAAATAAAAAAAAAAAAAAAGACAGTGAAGAGACACATTATATAAACTGGCAGTGTGAGGGAAGGCAAAATAATGATGATGATGATAATAATAACAATAATAATAATACCACTACAACACCCAATATTGTATTATATTATTTCTAGAAATTAACAGAGTAGACCAGATCAAAGGGAATTACAATAGATAGATTGTCTTCCACAACAAAGATATCTGTTCATTCGGCTTTTGCAAAACCTAAGAAGCCATCCATTCATCACTGCTGGGAGTTTTACATCCCCGTGGTCCCGATAGAAACTCTATCACCCGGCATGTAACACAATCGCGGCCACAGACCTTTGGGCCTATGATCGAAGAGCCGATAGGTCAATGTGTCCCTGTCAGTCTCTGGCCTGGATGACGGGAGGCTCCCGGGATTGTTCGATAACTATTTTCTTCGCTCAGTTAAGCATCTTATTTGCTGCTCAGCAGGGAATGATAGGACGTCCATTAGGCTATGCCAGTTTTTGTACAAGAATAGCACATGAGCTCCTTGTGCACATTACTGCTATGTGATACGATGCACATTGGAATTGCTGATTTATTTATTTATTTATTTTGGGACACACAAACATACACAATACACGCACAAGCGTATAGATGTATATGATTCAGCGATTACTAATGATGCGTTACGCTTAATGACAGCCAGTGTAGTATTGACTACTAATCAGTAAATCTTAATACCATTATACAGCAGGTAGTCGTGTTTTTGTGTGTGTGTGTGTGTGTGTGTGTTGGAGTTTAACGACACATCAGCTCGATTACGACTATACTGTGTCAAACACGGTATGATATGTTTTTGCTTCAAGAAGAAGAGAGGAAAGAAAGAGGGACAGAAGAAAGGTGTCTCCCTTGGAATATTGAGGATGGCACTCTTTGGAAGACACCCCACCGATGGCGGGCTTACACCGCCTGCAGGTGGGAGCAGAGAATCTACTTATAAACCCCGAGTCGTGGGTGTTCTGATTTGTACCAACACATTCATATGTGAAGTAGATAAGGAAGGGGATGAACAAAGGGTAAAATAAAAATAAAGGTCAGGAGAAAAACAAAATCGGTGATTATATCCAGTAACTATCAAGCAGGCAGACATGGTAAGCTCACAAAACAACGCAACTCTGAACTCTGGACATGTTAGTACTGTCAAAAATCTAGAACGGGGGGGGGGGGAGCAGGGGATGGGGGCTGGGGGCTAGAGACAATGTAATGCCAATATGAGTCTTGATGGCATACACGATGATCTCTGATTCTTGATATTAATATGTTTGTGTGATGGATGGATGGATTGATATGTTTGGATGGATGGATGGATGGATGGATGGATGGATGGATGGATGGATAGAGGGGTGAGTGAATAGATCTTTGACGGATGGATGGATGGATGGATGGATGGATGAGTGAGTGAGTAGATCTTTGGCGGATGGATAGATGGATGGATGGATGGATGGATGGATGGATGGATAGAGGGGAGGTTCCGACGGGATCAGAGAGGATGTGAGTGAATGTGAAACGACAGGGAGTTGAAAGTAGTAAGAATAAGAATAATAATAGAAATATTATGTTCAGGTTTCCAAATGTATCCACAACATTCCGCTGTGATTTTCTAAGCAGTTTTTTGCCCATCTTGGGAATCTGTACTAAGTATCATTCTTATGACCAGAAAACTAATAATAAAGAGTATTTGTGTAACGCCTATCCCCGTACTTACAGACTCTAAGCGCTTTACAATCTATTATTACCCCGACAGACCCATAGAAGACACTCATAAACGTTCTCAGCTTCCTGGAAAGCATACAAGGCGGCTGCCTGTAAGGCGCTCAATTCCTTATCAGTCTAACAATATCAATCACTGTCTATAGCGTGGTACCCATTTCAACCTGGCTCAAGTCAGGAAATGTGTGTAAATTGTCTTACCCAAGGACAAAATGTCGGGACTAGTCAAGATTCGAACCCGAAACTTTAGATCTCGGGTCCGACGGCCCAAGCGCTAGGCCACCGACACCACAATCGCTGTTATCTATATTTCTCCCCCTCTCTCTTTTTCTCTCTCTTTCTTGGTTCCCAAGAGGTGTCTTACATAACATCTAACGGCTTGTCAACACAACTCGCCAGCCAACAGAAACAAATAAAAGGGGTGCATGCCACGGCTAATCGAGTTTATTATTTTAGTGCCCCTTTCCGTTTCTACCTGTAATTAATCTGCGAGTCCAGCCAGCCCTCCAGCTCATTAGCGAGGTGGTCAACACTCGGCCAGGGTCACTCACACAGCGGAGCGGTCAGGCGGGGTGTGAATGCTCACTGCGGGCCGTCAGATCAAAGCGCTGGGTGGCAAAGTGAGATTAGAGGCGCGGCTGTTTGATGCAACAGATTATCTGCCCCTGTCGCTCCTTGCAGTCCATGGGCAAAGATAGTGCCGGCCAGGGGCAGGGGAGACTATTCACTACCTGAGAGTCAGAAGGTGCTGTGTTATCCAACAAAACAAGGTTTTGAGAAATTAGATCCCAAAATTATGAGCTTTCAATGTGTGCTTAAATAATGTAAACAGCTTTCTAGTTTTTACATACTCGTGCCTTAAGATTACAGAGAGTGGTTATTCTTTGCAGCGATAGATGAAAACGCGCACTTTTTCAAGGCCTCAGCAGTACTTTAGCATTTTTCCCCAAAAAGAACGTTTTGACTTAATGGCGTACAGGCTTGACCGGTGGTCAGAGATAGCCAGTGGTAGTTATGCCTCGCTGTTTATCAGTCCCACGGTCCATTTTCTTATCATCTATATCATTAACGTCTACATTAGTGTTGCCTTTGTAGAGATACAGTTTGCATCGTCACTGCATTGTCTTTGTTCTACGTGTGTTAGCTTTCGTCTTTCTCCTTCTTGTTCTGTCTTTTTTTTTTTTTTAAATTTGCTTGACTGCGCCCCCACCATTATTACATTGTCAAAGTTATAAAATTACCAGATTTGAATTCATCGTCAATGCACTTCGTTTTCTAAAATTAACTTGATTTTGTCTTCGTTTCGACTGCATTATAATCCTGTAAAATTTGCTAGAATTTGCCTGCATCGCTATTGTGTTGTCACTGTTTAAAAGTTGTTTGATTTTTGCCTTCATTTCTATTGCATTATCAGTGTTCAAAATTCACTTCAGTTTGCTTTCATCGTTACTGAATTTCCCACAACCTCTACTGTTTACATCCATGACTTTGCCTTTATATATACAGGTAGCATGACAATTGTATATATTGAACTATACGAACCGAACCAGTCCTGGTCCAAGAGTCCTGAAACAAGTTCGGGAAATTCCTGCATTTTTGGTTCTGACGTAGCACATTGAATTCTGATACAACCTGTCTGTGTCTCAGGTAAAAACAGGGTGTTTTTATATGTGCCAACTGTAGCTTATTGTAAAAATAGCCCGTTTGTGGAGCGCTGGCTTCATGCAACACTTTGTTTAATAGTTTTCTGGAGAGACAACAATTGATCAAAAAACGACTGCAGCATTGGCAGGCTGTAACAATATTGCTCCGTACCCACCGTGATTTGTCGTGAAAACCTCACATCTGAGAAGGTATGCGTTTACATAACATTTCCTTTAATTGTCTTCCTGGAATCTCACTAAATACCTGTGTAAGATTGTGTGCCACACCAAGGTGTAACTTTCAAACATAGAAGATGTGCAGATCCTGAGATGCGTGACGCAAGAGACAAAAGCATCAGGGCAGAATTGGATAAGAGACGTGCAAAGATAGATGGGGAAGAACGAAGACGTGAAACAGACAGTCGTTTAGACTCCTAATCCACACATCCAGGAAGAGTAAGATGTAACAGAAATAATACGACAATGCAGTAGAGAAACCGTCTTTGTTAGCTCCACATGTAGTACAAAGGGTTTGGAGTTTTTTGCTTAAATTTTGCTTAAAGAGGGATCAGTACGGTTACTATTTCAGTGCGTTACATTCCTGTTACAGAGGTGACTATGATGTTTAGTATAAATCAAACGACTTTTCCCGTATTGTTTGTTTGTTTGTGTTGGGGTTTAACGACACATCAGCAAGATTATGGCTATATTGTGTCAAACACCGTAAGATAAGCTTACACGTCAAGAAGAGAGGAAAGAAAGCGAGAGAGAAGACAGGAGCAAGGAGAAAGAAAAGAGATGTCTCCCCTGGAATGTCGAGGATAGCACTCCATAGGAAACATCCCACTGATGGCCGGATTACAACGGCTGCAGGTGGAAGCAGAGAACCTACATAATTATAAACCCCGGATCCCCACGGGGGGACTTCTTCGCAGGTGCCGCATTACGACTGGTTCAACTTACTATTAATTTTAGAACATGCAGAACAATAAAAATTCATTTCATTGTCGGGCGCGAAATATGGTACAACACATGAGAAAACAGACAAGCAAACAAAGAAATACACACATAAAGCTCCATAGCCCCTGGTTTCAAAAGAGAGGGATGCTATCACAATCCTCTCGTCCACATCTCAAGATCGAAATTGAGCAAGGTCAAGCTTACAAAGAGTAACTCAACATACTGATAAACTGACAACAAAGGAATGATAATAATAATAAAAATGAACATAATCATAATGATAATAAAAAATATAACAATAATAATAATAATAATGATAAAATAATAATAATAATAATAACAGCAATAGTATTAACAATAATAATGACAATAACATTAATAATAATAACGGTATTGGTAATAACAACAACAACAACAGCAACAACAACAACAACAATAAAATGGCAAAATAAAAATGGAATGTTTTGACCTGTTGAAGCAGTACAATCGGTTCTTCTTGCATCTTTTACATGTCTTTCACTGACTGAGCCCAACAAACCCAACATTTTGTCCTGAAGACCATTAGTTTTAGCAGTAGCACCCCCTCCCCCCCCCTCCCTCCCCCTCCCAAACAAAACGCATAGAAAAGAGACAAAGAAATAAGAACTAACGTAAGCACCAATGCATACGTGTGACTTCAGAAGTAAGGAGCTAGACACTAAAGACATAAATGATTTTTTAAAAAATCTTTCTCAAGTCATAAAATTAAATGGCAAAGGAGGGAACCATATAGCCTCATCAATGAATGAAATAATGGTGCTTCCAGCCACAATGATTTAGTTTAGACTTAACTTTGAGGAGTTAGAAAAAGGGGAAAACAACTTTTTTTTTTTCTTTATTTGAGCCAGAAACACGTTTTTGGGGAAACATTCTATTTTCCATGTATATCAACTAAGCCTAAAATTGCGATGATCTGGGTTTATCGCTATGCTTAGATTTACCAACGTTCGCTCGCACGCACGCACACACGCACGCACGCACGCACGCACACACACACACGCACACACACGCACACGCACGCACACATGCATACACACGCACGCACACGCACACACATCCATACACACAGATAGACACACACATGTGGTGCATATTAAGAAGGCCCACTTCCTTTGGTCAGAAAGGTCCATCCCGTAATCAATTCAAGTCTTAAGTCCAAGGACTTCCGCTTGAGGAAAGAGACGAGTACATACTTAAAACTGATATCTTCGAGACAGCGTCCAGGTATCTGTTCACTCTCAGACATATGGAGATATAGCCCTGGACTCTAAAGTGACTATAACATGTGGTAAGAATCTTTGATTAGCAGTGATCTATTCTATGTAGACTGTAACGCGTCAGCTTAGTTCTCTGTTGCCCTAGCTCCATTTTTCACATTATGAGACAACTGATGTTTTATGTTTAGCAACTGTTGTTGTACAAAGGAGATACCAAAAAAAAAATGATTTTCAAAATCTACCCGTTTGGGCAAGTGATATGTGAAACTACTACAATATATGATAGATTAACTATCCCTTTTTGACATGTCAAATATTTCTCCAAATCGCCAAAAATGGAGATAGGACAACAAAGAACTGAGCCATCGAACTACCCACCCAAATCATTAGACATGTTCGGTTATTATATTATTCTATTCAAAGCTTTTAGTTTTACAGATTCATGAACAGGCATTGTCATATTTACCGATTATTTTGTGTAAAGTACTGAGTATCATTTTCCGAGCTGATTTGTTATAGAACTGTTCTCTACATCCAAAACAAAAGAACTTAACAAATCATGGGTTTAAATACAACTAAGTGTTTGACGAAAGAACTCATTTCAGATTTATGGGGCGTGCAATAACATTGTTATAAGGCAAATAATATTTCTCTCAACTATAAAGAAAATCACGGACGTAAAGGGTTACATAATTTGTTTCTTTTAAGTGCCGATCTTCACCGGTCTGACCTTCTTACGTGTGAGGTCTTGTATACGGCCCTGGTTCCCAACACTACTCACCTGTTGTTGGGGCGAGATCTTTCGGGATGAGGGGCGTAGACAGCCAGCCTCCCCCGCCGCTCACAGTTCCCCGTGTGGGTGAGTCAGACCGATGTAGGTGTGCCTATCTGCGCGCCTCGTGCTGTGGTGCAGGTATGCAACGCTTTCAAAGAGCACCAGACGCGGATGTACACAAAAGCACGTACAGACACACACACACACACACATACACACACACATAGAGATGTACGTACATAAATACACATTTTTGTCTCTTTCTTTTTTTCTTGAACTTCTTCCCCTTTTCCGCCAAAGAACAGGGACGGCGAAAGAATAAACTGTGACTCCCCCACTTTCTTTTGCACCTCCCCCTATCTGCCTGCCTATCTGTCTATCTACTCTTTTTTCTTTCTTCTCTCCCCGATCTCATCTTCCTTTCTTTGAACGTGTGTCACCCTCAAGAAAACCGCTGAAGGAACAACCTGTTGGAGGTGCATACCGCAGCAGGAAGTGACTTGATAAATAAAAGGGCAGAATTGAGATGTGCACGCAAAGCAAACCGATAAACCAAAAAAGGTAGACAGACAGACAGACAGACAGACAGATAGATAGATAGATAGATAGATAGATAGATAGATAGATAGATAGATA
>JBCAUA010072133.1:0-10989 GCA_038406235.1 Peronia verruculata
TATCAATCGATAGCTTAGTCTTTTCCGAACACAGTGATACCAAATTTATGGGCCCAAGAGTAGTGGAATATTTTTTTACAATTTTTTTTCGAGGGCAGGGGTCTGCCGCACGCAGAACGCCGCTTAGAACCCGGGCCGCCGGTACACGTTTGGCATTGCTAGTCAACCTGGCTTAAAGTCAACACTTTTTCTCGGTCCCGAGGGGTTGGCTTTAAGCGGATTCCACTGTATTTTCTGGATCAGGTTAGAATTACCCAACCAGTTCAAATTTGACAGATAGCTCAAGCCAATTTCGATCATCTCAGGGGGCAACTCGACCAGGGTAGAAGTAGATTCATATTGTATTATAGCTTAGAGCTAGTATTCTATTTTCTCTATTAGATTTAGACTTATGCACCAGATCAATGGTTATCAGCTTGTCCCTCACAAATGCTAACAACTGCAGAGTACATAAAATAACATTCTTAACTTATTCTGATTGAGTCAAATCACACTAATATTCTAATAATATCCCCACTCTGTAACCACTCAAAATTAAATCTGGCTATTTTTCACTTATCACTATCTCTAATAAAAAAGGAGCATAGCAGACCATCCCGACAGACCGTACAAGAAAGATGAGAGTTAGCCAAGAATCTTACATCGCCCAGCAGTAAACTCTTCACACAATGCTTTGAACAAGCCACTTTGCCCCACAAAAAATGGTGGGTAGAAGCTTATATTTTCATCTAGCCTTTTAACGTAAAATAGGAAAGAGGTTGAAGCAGCCTCTAAGTCAGTCATAATTGCCCGAGCAATGGTCAAATGTCTTGAGAGAGCTTCTGGAACGTGTCGGTCGAAAATGGACCGAGCATCAGTCGGATTTGCTCTAATCCCGGTCGAAATTGCACCAACCACACATAGGTCACAAAATCTGCGGATAGGCCATGAAATGTCAAGTGTTACTGAAAAAGAACATAGTAATCAAAAACTAGGATGGTTCCTTTACATGATGGATGCAGGTTATCTCACATAAACACCGTCATAGAAGCTTGGAATCAAATACAAGTTCATAGCTGCCAACCTTTCCAAACAAAAAAAAAAAAGACTCTAACTGTGCCAAGTGTGCATAATGTACAGAAACCCTCATTCACAAGAGAGTAAAACATGAAAACTACACCAAAAAAATCAAAGAATGAATGGCTCCTTCAAAAAGGATCTGATGTGTTTCTTCTTCTACTTGAATAAAACTTACCAAATTCTGCAGCTCTCTAGAGAGAAGACTATCTTATAGTTCACAAGTCTTTAGAAAAAAAAAAATCATGAACATTAATAGGAGGGACAGGATTTGGGCGTGGTATCCTTTTCTTTTTCCATCTAATATCCCCAAGATCAGTCCCTTCGTCCTCACTGCTGGCACTACTGTCACTCCCGAGATCAGCAACAGGACTCTTACTATTACTATCAGAGTCAACTGTCACATAAATTTCAAAATCTCCACAAAATTAATCCCAAGACATCTCACCATCCAAGTCCTCCTTATTGCACATTTTCTAGGCTCAATTCACACAAAAACTTCAATTGTAAACACAAACTTCTTCAAATCGCACTCCTTCCAACTTATTTTGAACAGGGTGTCACTTTTTGTGGCTGGAAACACTTTCCATATTTGTTCTTGGGAGCAGTCATTGAAAAAAAAACACAAAAAAAACAGCTAAATCTAGACATACCCCCGATTGCCAGTATACCGGCGATGAAAATTCATGGCGCACTTTGTCGAAAGGATTAATACACACTCGCATTTGCTGACTTTTGACCCTTGATTAATTCATATAGGCCTAGGGCTTTTGCCCACTCTAGATAACCAGAATACGTATTTTCTCAGGCAAATACAGATTTCCGTGGTTGGTAGCTATGGAAGTTACTTGCAAATTGAATTGATCAAAGTTTGCCCAACCTACCCTACCAGAAAACAGCTGTAAAGTCCATAAATATCCAGTAGGGGAGATAAAAAAAAAAATTAAAATTAAAAAGTACAAGAAAAAAATTATATAAATTTGTGACTTTATGACAATCAGAAGAAAATATAGAAAAATAACTTTCACTTTTCACCAAGTCATACCAAATGTTGTTCAGAAATGGTTTTTGCTCCTCCGGAACAGGAACCGGAGCCTTTTTTGCGCTGCCACCGTTGGGACTCTGGATTCCAAGGGAACATGATTTAGCCTCTTCATGTTTGCGCTCCAGCTCACTCTTCAGTTTTGCCTCTTGTTCAGCAGTCAGATAAGGAATGCCTGAATTGTGACAACAGGAAAGTTTCTAAAATACGCTGAGACCTAAACACCAATGGAGTATTAGTTATAAATGAAGCAATAAATGTGATTATAATGTCATACAAGTTAACAAATGATGATTTCCACGAGAGCAAACATTCTAGAAAATGCATGGTTGCCATGGAAATGGCTGCCATCTTGGATTATACGTCAAAATTAATCATTTTATTTTCTCAACCATTTTAAAAGTAAATGACAAATTTCGATTATTTTTTTCTGTTCCACAGTACTCCGAATAAAATCAAATAGCTGGCTAACTCAGAAGTTGAATGAGCAATAAATTAATCTTGCAGTGCTTTTCAAAGCTGGTCAATCTTTAAGCAACTGAAAATTTTCAGGATAGCCATAATTAAACAACAAAAAAAAAAAAGTCATTAAAGAAAATCGTCCTCAGCATATCAAAATAAAAAGTAGCCAGTTATTTGCACATACAAATGGAGATTGCCAAATTTCAAGATTGTGTCCAAAATAAGAAAACTTTTAAGAAAACAGTAGGCTAACACATTTGTCAGAAAACAAGTAATTTTTTTAGAAATGAAGTTCAAAAATTTTCAAGGGTGCTAGAGTACTTTCACACCATATTTTAGCCATTTACAGATGTTTTCTTTTTCCCAACATAAACAGTGTATGTTCTAATTGCATAATGATTACAGCATCTACTTAGAATAAAATATAAAACATAATATTTTTACCCAAATAGATGATTTTTTACCCTTAAGCCCCCTTAAAGATAATTTCAAAGCTCAAATCACCTTTATTTTCATATGAAGAAATTACCACACGAGAAATCATAAAATAAAAAAGAGATGTGCTATGTGAGAAAATTCAAAGACAAAGCGGGATGTCATTTAAATGAACTAAGAGACACTTTTTCCTCGAACACTGTTAAGATCAGACCACATTAAAGCCATCATGGTTACATCTCCTAAGCAGTCCTTCTAATCCTTTGCAAAAAAGGCCTACAAGGGAAATTCCCAATTATGGAAATCTGTAACACCTTTTTCGATCCCTGAGAAATTCAAGTTTTCTGTGCTCGACTGCATGAATATTTATTTGATAACTGTAAAAGGCTTCCATATTGCCATAACTACAATATGGAGTAAAAGAGTCTCAACAACTTGCTGCATTTGTTCGTTAAAATGTCAATAAATTTGAAGACAATCACCTGTGCTAACTCTTTCTGTGCCAATCAACATTGTCATACAAATGTCCCCCATCCCACCTACTGAAAATTTATCATTGATATGGGCTAAAAGACTCTCTCTCTCCATTTCCTCAATCATCCATGAGTTTTTTAAATGTCTTTATAATGTTGGTTATTCTGGTTATTTGAAAAATAATAAGAGTTTAATCTGTGCTAGGAGTTTTGCTCTTTTGTGGCATTTATCGATTTTTCTAGTGGAAACAGGAAATTAATTAATATGAGATGCAACACAATGAAATCAGGCGCTCATCAAACACGCGACCAGAAAAATCACGTGTTTTCAATAGTGAATGAATTTTTATGGCATTTTTTTTTCCCTTGAAAAAACTCTTCTATGTCAATCTAAAAATGCATTTCAGAGTTATATTTTCTGACATAAATTGAGTGAAGGCCCAAAAATTTTAATTTAGCGGCATGGCTAACAAAGATTAATAAGGATTAACAAGTGGTCCGCCATTCTCTCCCTAAATTCAGCTGCAGCAACAGGTCACTCCCATCGTCCTTAAATGCCAATAGCTCAAGTTCTACTTAAGGTAGAACAAAAAATGTTTTCACACACATTAAGGGAAATGAATAAGCTTAACATTGGTATCAATAACTCAATATGCTCAAAATTTGAGTCTGACTTCATCATGATACATCTCATACATCCAGTCCTGATCAATCTGGTCAAAGCAGAGAAAAATCTATTCAAACTAAATTACTTTTACAAAAAAAAAAAAAAAAAGGAAAAAAGAAAATGACCACTCTATTTCGATTTTATACAATTTCCATTAACAGCGTTATAAATACAGCAATGATTTAACTAGGTCTACAAAGTCTGTTATTTAAAATAATATCTTCTTAAGGGGGGGGGGGGGGCTCCTGAAATCAAAATTTTGGTCAAAATTATCGATTTCCAGTTTTTGTGTCATCATGTAACAGCAACCATTTCTACACATTTCTACCGAGATTTCACTTGATTCAACATTATTTGTGTGAAAAAAATATGTCTATTGAAGGTAGGGGGGGTCACAAAAAGGTTGAAAACTGAGCTGAAATGCACAATTTTTGCCAACGAATTACATCCTCTAAATTTGATTTTATATTCGATACTTTGGTATCGGTACTTGCTTTCGCCCATCTTCATGCGTCATAGGAAGCATCAACATGTTTGATTCTACCAAGAGTGAGATATAACAAGCTACACAGCCCTACCCCCTACCACTTGAGTCCCCTGACTATGTGACCTACTTAGGCTGGCATAGTAAATTCAGTTATAGTGTAGTAACATCTGGGTAATATTAGCTGAGCGTGCGACAATCTCTTGCACGTAGTGCTCGTTCGCCATTGTCATTGGCTGATGGATCTCAGCTTACCATCACCGTGCAGCTTCGTGACTATTTTGGGCTTGGCCGTGCGTAGTTTGTCAACAGTGTGTATCAGCTGAGTTTTGTTTTACACTGTGCGCTATCATAGTCTTGCGTGATTTTTTGCCTATGATTGTTTACAAAAATAACCCATGCCAAAGAAGAGAAAGTCCGACAGGAGAAAGAAGCAGAAGAAGATGGTCATGCCTACCAGGCTGGAACGTTTTGAGCTATTTCAGCATGTACAGTCAATTTTCTGTTGTTATAACTTTCAGACGCATTTTTCCTAGAGTAGAATGTGATTTTTCATCACAAATTTCTATCTCCTTTGTTATTTATGAACCAATCTACAAGTGCTTTGGCACAAATCATGTCTGTAGGTACACAATAAAACAAATAGAGAGATATGTGGAAAAAGTTTCTTAGTTTTCTTGAAAACAGCTGTTTGGGAGGCCATAGGGGAAAAACGAACTCATAAATTTTTATAAAATAATATACACCAGATATCAAAAAAAAGCTCTGTATTTCATGACAGGGCAGATGTCTCGGAATGTGTACAGCAAACACCAAACAAGTACGATAATTTTTGAGGGAGGAGAGAGAAATTAGCAAATTTTGAAAGGGGAAATTCAAGATGGCCGCCATTTCCATGGCAACCATGCACAAATATCAATTTTTTTTTTACTCTTCTCCCCTAATTTGGACATGCTGAATCCAATGGTAATGATTAAAAGGGTGTCCACTGAGGTGTTTAGAAAATCACCTCCAGGACACACCCCCCCCCCCTCCCAAAGCCAGCAGGGTCGTTCTATTTCTAAGTCACATGAAAAGTAGTGCTGAACCACTGGTCCGGAATTGTTCAAAAAATAATAAAATCACCGAAAACATGCCTTCCACTGAAGCCTTGGAAAAGTAGCCTTATATTTTTTAACTTCTAGTCTAGGGTTTATATGGTCATGGCCACAAGCTCGCTGGTGTAACGATTGCAACAGGACAGTGCAACTGCAAGAAGACGAGCTTTATGTTCCGAATAAAGAGAAAGAGCTGTAACTTTATACTAACGATTAAACAAATGTCAAATAATGAAACAAAAATCATGTTTCTTTAAAATTCTAATGGCCCCGAAATCAAATTCTTAGTTCCATAAGACTATGAGAGTAACTGCATGCTAGCACCAGTTTCACTGTTAACTGCTCTGACAATTAAAAGTCTGCATTTAAATTTATAAAAGGAACAAAGAAATATAATCACAGATTAAATTTTCCAGAAAAAAAAAATTTGGTAGAACTTGTGCAGAATGTTTTTAATTAACAATTTCATTCTTCATTAACAACTAACTTCACTGCAAACTGCATATATATAGCCTAACCGTCATTTAATACAAACTGCAAAATAGGTATATTGACCTCCCATAACTGTCGCAGCTAATATCTTATATGAGTATAATTCACTCATGCTTCAGAGAAGTATATGGAAGTCAACAAGTTCAGAAGATAATAGCATAAATTTGTTGGAGAGATAGATACCTAAGATCAGTAATTTGAACAGATCTTCCAACAGAACTGGAAAGATCAAAAAGTGCTGACTATGTTCATCTCTCTCTCTCTGTAAAGTGACTGTGACCCCTCTTAAGGTCACATAAAACAATTCTAGGCCTAAAGAAAATTAATGCTTCATTCACACACAACACAATTCACTGACACTACCACAACAGAGGATACAAAACTACTACTTCTTTTTAACATCTCTATTTACCTGTAAGAACAACACATTGTTGGGGAAATTATCTGATGATCCCATTAATGGATGAGCTTCCAGAGGTCCTCTGGTCATTTCCAAAACTCTGGGATATTTAGCCGAGTCTTTCCTTCTCTGACTTAACATGTGACGGATATTCTGCCGCGCTGCCTGAATGAGTTTACCATCAATATCCATGCCAAGGATTTTATGTGGTTGAAAATGTTCCGCTATAGCTAAGGTAATATGTCCAACATTGCATCCAATATCCAAGACATCTTTTTCTTTGAACCACATAGGGTCAAAATACTGAAGGCGTGGATCAGGTTCATGATCTCTGTTTCTATAGCCATAATACCTGTTGTAGTTGCCAAAGGTGAAAAGTGGTTTGTCTGGAAATTTGGTTGGTTCACTTGTGACTCCTTTGCCCTTACTGCCACTGATTTGTCGCCTGAATTTCCTTTCTGGGCTCATACTGAGAGACCGCGATCTGGACCTCCCGCCTGCACTTTTTGTGGGTGTAGGCGTTTCTGCGTTGGGAGTTTCCCCTGTTGCTTTGCTAGCTACCATGGATTCTGACATAGATGATGCATCGTTTCTTTCCTCTGTACCACTCGCCAATGCAAGATCTGATGGTGCTACTTCTGTTGTTCCAGTAGACTGGTGGTCATCATGTTTCTTTTTCCTTGACCGATGCCGTTTTCTTATTGTTGTGTTCAACATTTTGTCCAACAACTTCTGATCATGCTTGCCTTCCAAGTTTAATGGATCTTCAATATTAGGTGGAACTTTGACGTAGACAATTTTTCTAAAGTCTGGAGTTGGAAGTGGAGAGGTCTCTGGTGTTTTCAAGTTCAGGAGTCGACCTTCTTCACTGTGTGCTAGTCCATTGAGATTTAAAGGATCATGGGCATCTCCTCCCATTAACTCCCATTTTGGCATATGGTCTCTCTTTGGCCTGTTATCTACAGATGCCAGGCGTTTTCTCTTGTAGGGAATATCTTGTGGTCTGCCCATGTTAGAACTGAGAGAGAGTCTCCTTTTACGGAATTTTGGAGGATCAGGCAGACCTTCTATTTTTAAATTTTTTTCCAGCTGTGCATGCTTTCTGGTTAGTTCTCGCATTTCCTTGGAAGTGCTGCGAATCCTTGGATAAACAGTTCTTCCTTGATTTCCTCTGAAAACACGATACTTTGTTTTCCTACGAGATTCTCCCTTCTGCAATGAGGCTGGTTCCGATTCATAATCATCATCTGCACTTTCCTGATTATCACTTGATTTGCTGTTTCCATCTACATCAGGTTTGGATGGGCTTTCCAAACAAGTGCTTGTGCTAGGCTGATTATCTTGTGAGGTCTTGTCACCAAGAGATCTTGGTCTAGAGAAAACGTGTGGATCAGCAATATTATCATTTTCTTTTGGCTGCGCCATAACACTTGTGGTTTCTTCTTGTTCAGCGTTTCCTGGTTCATGACTGGCTGCCTCCTGATTAATTTTATCAGGTTCTTCCATTCCGGTTGGAAAAGACAGCTCAGTGTCTTCTCAGATTAACGTACCTATGACGACAGACCACGAGGCAATAAAAGTCTAGAATGACAGATCGTGGATTGAACGACAGAACATTCACGGAAGGTAAACAGCTGAGAACGCCACCTGGTGATCCTTTTTCTTCACGAGATCTACATGTAAACAAGGGTGAGAAATTGCGCCTTATTGTCACTCAACTCACAGATATCGAAGTAAAAGCTTTTTAACTTAATATGATCTGCTTTCGCTACGCCGGTCTTCCACGCATAATTCAAAGAATGCCTTATGGTGAATAGGAAAATTCATTCTGCGTCCCCGCTGTGCAGTACATGTCAGCGCGAGCCATCAATGTACAAACATAGCACGCATGCGTAGAGAAGAGCATGATGGGACAGGAACTTCCGGCAATGTTTGTCGTCTGCTAGAATCAAAACATTCCGAGTTCGAAACCAAGTTTGTTTTACCTTAGATCTGCCCAGGACTTACAGAGATCTATAGAATAGATCAGCATCTAAATTTGCCTAAGTCTAGATAGTGTCATAAACAGGAGTGACTTTTGAATTCGTTATTTTGTTTCAGTATAATAGATCTAGTCTAGATCTAGAATCTAGAGATCATCTATTTTAAACTGTTCTTCTTAGGCTAAACTTAATTATTAATCATCTAGATCTAGATCTGGATCTAGCCGAGCTAGAATCTAGATCTAGATCTTCTAGATTAGATATCTAGATATATATATAGACCTATCAGTCTATTCATAGATTTTTTATATATGTCCTCAGGGGGATTTATTGCCCTAAAAATCAGGCCTACACTTGAGTCTGGTGTCTAGGTTTAGATCTAGATCTAGATAGATCTGGAAGCAGAATGGATGTGAAATTTAACACCGGACTGCTCAAACGCAAGAAAAGCACATTCAGAGGTAGCCTACATATCTAAATAGATCTAAAATATTAAAAGATCTAGAAGTATAGATCTAGATCAATAGATCTAGAAATGAGAATGAAATGGTGGTTATCCAGTATCCATAGTATCCACCCCTTTTGGAATGAAATGTCCATATACACTGGCCCCCGCCTAAGAGCCCGGTGGTATGCCTAAAAACCCATCTCTGCAGCGAAATGGATTTTTTTCTCAACAATTTATTTGTCTAAGAACCAGCACAAAAATCCACCTAAGACTAAAATAAATTATAGGTGAGGCTGACAACCATAAATCTGCCAGTTCAAGCAAGAGGCATTTTCGACTGGAAAACTAGAAGACTCCATATGAATGTAGCTGTAACTAAAGTAGAAAAGCAATGAAATAATGCTTGCCTTGTACTTTTATTTCGATTCTTTAATCTCCTCACTGCCAACAACAACACAAAATATTTCCAGCAATCAATGTCTCATACATGGTAGATCTTTATCCACAGTCAACACTCCACCAATCATAATTTACTCTTCCCCTTTGACTCGGTATTCTAATTATTGCTGATCAGCATCTTGCATGTAAGTCAAAATCTTCTGATGGATGCTACATGCTGATGACTGGCAGATCAAATCAGGCATATAATCTGCTAGTTCATGAAAATATTAATAACTTTAGAGGATGGCTGCTGGTTGATTCGTGCATAGTAGACAGGTTTGAGTGCAGGTAGAGGGGAGCAGTGGCATCTCTGATGCTTAGCACAAAGCAGAATTAGGTATTTTTGTTCAAAATTACATGACCTAGGAAACATCGCTCACATGTGGCTTTGTTTATATGATGTGAGACAAGTCTGAGAGCTCATCATTCGTCCAGATTTGTCTGCCATGCGCAGAGCAAGTAAATAAAGCCACATGTGAGCGATGTTCACTAGATCATGTGATTTTGATTAAAATACCTAATTACAAGCACTTCGGTTGGTAAAGTTCAGAGGCTATAGAAAGTAGCTCTCCGACTTTAATGTATGGTAAGCATGCGCACCTCGATATAGATACTGGTAGTTTGGTTGACTGAACTGAATGTTACTCAAAGAAAACTTGCTTTTGAACCCGTCGTAGTGCCGAACGTACAATTCGGATCAAGCACCCTCGCGGCTTTATTATTGGTTATCGCATTCTTAAAATAGCGTAAAAAATAATGAGCTTTTTTCAGGTTTATGTCCATAGAAACACAGATCCATATGCAACAATGTTGTGTGCCAAATTTCATATGGATACATTCAGCAATTTTTGAGTCAAATTATGATCGCATTTTTAAAACAACGTAAAAAAATAATGCTTATTTCGGGTTTATGTACACAGAGGCACAGATCCATAGGATTCATTCAGAAGTTTGCACTTCAAGCATGTGCACCTCTGTGTTGATCATTTGGGTGGTTAAACTGAATGTTACTCAAAGAAAAAGTGTTTTGAACGCGTCATACTATCGAACGTACAATTCGGATCAAGCAGCCTCACGAGTTTGTTATTCAATTATTATGGCATTTTTAGAATAGAGCCAAAGACAATGAGTTTTTTTATGTGTATGTATATGGGAAACACAGATCCATATGCAACAATGCTGTGTGCCAAGTTTCAGATGAATCCTTTGGGCAGTTTGCGAGTCCATAAGCCTATTATAGGTTTTCTTCCAATTTTATAATATAGATATGTAGCCCGGCGATTTAGAGCGATATAGTAAGCATGCGCACCTCAGGTTGTTTTAACTGAATATTGCTCAAGAAAACGTGTTTTGAACGCATCATCATCGGCCTCCATGGGAGATTTAAAAAAAAAAAGAACAGGGACTTGAAGTGTATGGAAAAGCGCGAGACCTCGATGTTGACAATTTGGTTGATTAAGGGGGGGGGGGGGGCGCGTCCTGAACTGTGGATTTTGCCCCAAAAATGAGA
>JBCAUA010072144.1:0-10989 GCA_038406235.1 Peronia verruculata
GATTTTCGCTCACACGCTGATTTGTTTACTTGCTCTGCGCATGGCAGACAAATCTTGACCAATGATGAGCTTTCAGATCTGTCACATCATATATACAAAGCTACATGTGAGCGATGTTGCCTCGGTCATGTGACTGATCTCGAAATATCTCATAAGCCTAATAACTAAGCATAATCATCGCAGTATCGATATATTGCCATTTGTACTTCCGGGCTGCTTGAGAGGTTGGGACCAGTAAGTGATGAGGGGTAGTGCCCCATTTTCAGCTCGGAAACTCTATTTATTTCAAGATTTAGTTCTATATCTAGATCCTCAGGATTCTAGATCTAGATCTACCTGCTCAGATTTTAGAGAACATAGATCAGATCTAGAGTCTAAATCATCCTGATCTAGATAGGCTATTAGCTTGATCAAGGGAGACTAAACAGATCATCAGAATGTAGGCTAGGTCTAAAAAAAAGTCTAAAACTTGGCAGGAAATCATTGCGGTTACAGTAATGGCACAGTAACACACTGCATCAGCATCATCATATATATGTCATTTATCATAGCCCCTAGAGCTACCATTTTTAAAATTTTTTTTTAGGAAAAAGAGAATTCAGAGACTGAAACTACTGAGAGACCAATGTTGTTTTTCTTTTTTCTCTGTTAAGTCTGCTCTTTAGCTGTTATTCTACTGCTAGACTGTAAGATCTAGTCCAGCAACACAGTAAAATTATTACAGATTTCCTAACTAAAAAAGATAATTCAAAGACAATGACTAGTGTCAGAGACCACAGTTTTTTTGTTTTTTTTTCACTGTCAAAAATTTATGTCTGCTTTTTGTCTGGCATTAGTCCTACCTCTGCAAGATCTAGATCTAATCAAGAAACACAGTAAACTTAGGCCAGTTACTGATTTTGTCAATATTGTTCTATCATAGAGTCGTAAAATTCTACACTTCTCTTTTTCATTGAGGACTAGTTATTGGAAGGTGCCTTTCAGTTTGTGTAATTCATTCATAAAAAAAAAAAATATTTAAAAATAAGTACAGTCTTTTTAGGAATGTTTATAAATAGAGTCTGTTCTACCATCTTCCTTTGCTATTCTTAATAATTAATCCATCCTAAAAGCCACAGATTTTCTGTAAACTATTACTTCTTTTTAAAAAAGGGATTTTTTTTTTTTCTTTGTTTTGTAATACGTTGTCAAATTAAGTCATGCATATCTTAAGATTAAAATTAACTCTTAAAAACAATATCATTTTAAGGTGTTAAGATTTCTTATTGTCATAATGTTATGGGTTTGTCAAACAATACATTGTATCAAATACTTTGAGGGAACTCTTTATAAATTTTATTTAGACTAGAATTCAGTATTGTGTTTCTTTATTTTATTTATGCACAACAATGAAAGAACTCACAGCTGATGTCACACTTTAGACTCATTACTCTACCAACTTTTCAGTTCCATAATCTGTTGTTGCCATGGCTTGTCATCACTCAGAGTTTGAGGTTACATTTCAAGCTTTCTGTTAAATCAATTCTAGTTCACACATTATCCAGTTAAATTTGTCTTCAGCTTTTAACAGCTGATCATGATCACAGATCAGCTCTTTCTGCAGGAAAGGATTGATGGATTTCATTTCTATTCTTAGCTAATGTTGACATCACTTTTCTGCCTTGCCCTTTGCCATACTTTTTGAGATTTGTCCTGATACTAACAAAAAGCTCAAACACACATTTAAAATATAATTGTTTTTTTTTTTTTAATTGACCGTGATCAGCCATCCAGTACTTGAATCTCCTGAAACCACTTATAACCATGTTTGATTTGTGTTTTCATGTTCAGTGAGAGATTTCTTTTACTACTTTTAATGGCTTAATTTGTGTGAAGTGAAGTAGTTGACTGTTTCCCAGTAATTTTGTCTTGTTTGTGTGATATTTTGAAAATTTTTGTATTTTTAAATTGTGTAATTCATTTTTCATAGTTTATCAGTCTATCTCAAATGTGAGCTCTGGAAGATGTTAGCTTTCAGTTGTCATCCTATAGTCATA
Source organism: Peronia verruculata (assembly GCA_038406235.1). Classification (NCBI taxonomy): domain Eukaryota; kingdom Metazoa; phylum Mollusca; class Gastropoda; order Systellommatophora; family Onchidiidae; genus Peronia; species Peronia verruculata. The sequence continues at coordinate 2,037 of JBCAUA010072144.1, forward strand.
CATATTGTTCAATAGATTTACAATCATGATAGCATTATGTCTGTAGACAGATTAGGTTAACTAAAAAGTGATGGAAACACTTACTAGAAAATAATCTCAGTTGAATGTACAGCAGCAAAATGATAGCAGGATTCAGTACACACCACTGATAACATTTTGCTTTGATATGTTTGATCTTAAAGTTTTACCAAATTTTTGCCTTCAGAATTTTGTAATGGTTAAGATTTGTTACATCGTCACTTTTAACAAAGTGACAGTACTTTTAACTAAGTTATTTATATGAAGAAAAAAAAAATCAGTGTTAAAGACTTGTATGCTGAGCACTCCCATCTCGTCATACATAAATGCCCACCTCATCTGGTATTGATTGAGCTTGAAAAGTGGGCTCTTGATTGTCACGTGCTGAAATGTCAGGAACAATCAGCTAGGTGTGTCCCAAGATTATTAAATATACGTGAAAGAGAAAGAGGCCATTCAGTAAGAGGCATTTTCTGAGTAAAGAGTCAGCATGGCAGAATCGATGCTGATAGCCTGAGAGTGAACTTTAAGAAAATGCCATTTATACATGCAGATAGTATGCAGTGAATGCTAGAACAGTTTTGTCATGTTTTTAAAATGCTAGAAAATAACGACTGCACATTTGCTGTTTAATCTTTTTGTTGTTCAGTTTTCATTTGGAACTGCAGCCAGTTGTGCAACAAAACACAAAGCACAATTCTTTAATTTCAGAAATTCAGATTCAGTGCACCTATATTTTTTTTTTTTTTGTGTGTGTGTGTTTTAAATCTTTGATTTATTATGTTTTTAAATTTTTGTTATTAGCAGTATTCTTTGATTGGGTGACTCTCTCACTCAGTCTCTTTGTGTTAAACAGTGAATTTCTATTTTCACTTCATTAAGGCCACAAATCTGTGTTTGAATTTGAGAGGCTTAAAATTCTTTGATTCATCATGGGCAAGCACCAGAAAAATGGTAAGACAAGTGCAATGCAGGACTAGTTGTATCGGTAGTCATGTTTATCATAATTATCACCAACCATTATTAACAATATACAGTAGATTGTTGTGTAGTGTCACAATTTTTTAATTATCATTTACATGTAAAATAGTCAAGCTGTAAAATAATATTACCCTGTTCATTATTTCCTCATGGAGTTGGCATTTCTACTTGATAGTAGTATAAACAGCCTTTTGTTTTGGACAGTCATCATTTCATTGCATGACATGAGGAACAGGTAATTCAAAGACAGTTACTTCTCTCCATTCAGTTCTCAGTTTTATATACTGTATGTAGATCTACTTTAAATAGTTTAACTTGATGTTTGAACTTTCAGCTGTAAGGTCATCATTCCGTAATAGATTTTTTAGTGTTTGAGAAATATGTTGGTAAACAAGCTAAAGTTATTGTACTGAGAACTTTCAAAATAATTTGCTAAGTCCTATATACTTTCAAATTCGTGTATATTAGGACATGGTAGCTAAATATAATTATCATGATTACAATATACTCTGTCAAAATATGCATTTTTCATGCTTTGACTTGGTTAAGTCTTTTAGATTGTGTTCTTATGGTAGATTGGAACAGGCAAAGCGCATTCACAGGGAAGTAATTTTTTTATTTTTTGTATGAAAAGAAACAGTCATAAAAACATAAATCTTAGAAATTGACATGTACTGGTCTTTGGACATAAAGAAGACTTTGAAGTTATACATCAGAGTCGATTTCCTTTCCATCTCCATCTTAAATTGAACTTCATGACCATATAGATATTTTTTAATGTATTGGTTTCTTCTCCAGTTTTTAAAAAAAATTTGTTTGCAAAGCTAATAGATGTCAAGTTTTATGGGGTTTTTTTGTCAGAAATTTGAAATGTATCAATTCTTGTTAATGTAATTAATCGTATTAAGAAAAATAAAATCCTATTAAATCCTATTTTGTTAACATTTTTAGAAGAATATCTTGGAAACATTTTGTAATTATATGGAAATCAATTTCAGGCTGCTACAGCTTTTATCTCGTTGCAAATAAATCACATATATGTACAATATATGATCTTCAGCTGTGATATTTCATTAAAGCACGCATGTAGAGATTTCAGTTTGATTGCTTACATTATATATATATATATATATATACATATATATGAAAATTTATTGTTTCATTTCTTTTGATATCGCAGCATGTATTGCTATCATTCACTTTCAAAGTTTTTGTTAGACTCATAGATTTATACCTTTTTACAAGAAGCTGCATGATATTGGTGTTTGGGTTGATCAGTTATTTTCTTGCATTACCTTCATCATAACAGTTTTTTATTCTGACATAGTGCATGCTATTTTCTCTTCATTTATAGTGTCCTTTTGAACATTTTCTTTTTTTATGATGTCCATTTCGGCTTTTCAGCTAGACCTACATTTTTCCACACTAAACGAAAAATTAATGTACAAAAAAAAAAATTGAAAATTCACTGTTACCTCAGATATAAATGTAGTATTATTTGTTTCTTGATAGTAGTGGTGTAAATACAATGTTACATGTGATCATGCAGTAAGGGCACATATCATTATCTACTTACATGTATAGTGAAAACATCACCTGCGTATGCATATCCACATCAAATTCTAAATGTCCAGTTCACCATTGGATTAGACATGGTCTCTTCTTTCAGTTCCACACAAAAATATCCCAATAAGTCACATGACATTAACTATAATAGAGTATCTTTGTTGTACCCTGCTGAGAATGTAAATTTTGAATTTGCTTTTAAGAAAATGATCAGAAATATTTGAATGATTGCTCCACGTGAGAGTTATTATAATGCAGTTATGAAAGATGAAGTGGAGGTGTACAGTGGCTTGGAAATTCTATCTGCACCTGTTCTCAGTCAGTCCATCAAACATTCAAATGCAATCAGCACCTGTTTTTTTACTGGGCGGTATTTCATCATTAGTCATTTCTCTACACCTAGGCTCTGTGTTGTGCTGTCACATATGTTGCCTATTGATATGCACATAGAATAGCAGGCCAATGGGTGAGATAGTGGTTGTCATGTAGTGTGTTGGCAGGACATTGGCTGGTGATGGAAATGGTTTTAGTGTGCATGATAACAAGTGACTCAGCCTTAGCATAGCTGAGAGATCCTAGTGAAACTGAGCATCAGACACTTTTCATCTTTGTTTAGACTTAGACCTGTTGTTTGCAAGATGTATGAAAACATACCTGGTGGAAATACCTGTGAGCTGTTTGCCATCTTGTTTTTATTCATTTAGTGTTTGATAACTTTATTTTGAGGTTACATGGCATGATAATATATATATACACAGGTGCATACCTAGAGTATTTATCAGATGATTCTTCAAATTGTGTTATTCTGTAAAGTAGCATTGTGTTAATATAAGTTGACATGGCTAGAGATCACATGCTAACAAGAATCATGGCATAAATTTGAAAAGGCAAGGAAGCCACCCGTGAGGTATCTTAAAGTGGGAGGGAAGTGGAACTCATAAATCAGCTTGTGGTATTTGGTAGAGATAATCCTCTCAGTTAGCATTGTGGCAAGACAAAGAATAAAGATGTCTATTTACCATCGAAGTTATAGTGCAATACCTGGTGAATGCTATTGTACGTTTCATCTGGTATGATATTGATATTTTATGTGTTATTCCAGGAGAATTACCAGTAGTTCTAATACCAGTTTACATTCTGTGTTACCCATATGTGACAGCTAATCTCTTGATCAGGCAGTGAAGTGGACCATGAATATCTGGGTGGGGGATCTGTGGAGGGTTTTTGTTGTTTTTTACCAAAGATGCTTTTATGAAACAGTTGATGATATAAAATGGCTCATAATGGTTTTGAAAGTGCAAGTTGTACAAAATCAGGTCATCCTGAACATTTTTTTTTTTTTTGGTCACCTTTTCTGTGGCCTTATTGAGAATTAAGATCACATTTTAAATTGAACCATAGTTTAAACTTTGTTGAATCTCAAGTTTAGAAACTGTCTTCAGTGAATATGATTAGTGGAATGTAAATACATAAAGTAAGCTACATCTCTGTTGAAATTTATGATTTTTTTTTATAGACCTTTTATGCCACTACTACTACTAGTGAGCTCTAATGATTATTTTGAAGCTTCGTCCCCAGTAGTGGATTCTGTTGATTTATGAAAAAAAGCCTAAGTTTGATAGAAATAAGATAGCTAGTTTCTGGCATATCATACTTGATTAGACACAAAATTATTATGCATGTGCCAGACAAGCATTGTTTGAATTTCGCATATCTGTGGTTTATCAGTAGTATTTGGTAACATCTCAACCGGAGATGCAGTTTACTTATGAAATCATTGCCTTGAATATGAAAATCAGAGTGTGCAAAGAAAATGGTGCTTTCACTTCATATTGCAGTGTTTTTCACAGGTTAGTTTGTATTATAATGTCAATCTTTAGAGATGTTGATTAGGAAGTTTATGGTTCATATTTCAATCTGTGAATGTTAAGTATACAGGTTTTACCTTGTATATATTCAGACCCCTGCTCCAGCAAAATGCCCAAGTACCTAAAATCATCTCCTTTGGTTAACCAGTTTGATTACTGCATACACTCAGTTGAATACATATGTACACTGGAGTCCCAAGCGCATTGTGACTAGTATAGTGTAAATATTTTAACCAAAAAAAAAATAAAATGAAAGAAAGGCAAAGAAAAGGGATCTCTGTACTTGTGAGGCTAGCAAAAAGGCTAGACCTGAGAAATCTAAATGCCAGAAACATTTTTAGTCTGCCGGTGATCTTATACAGTTTTTAGTAACATCAGAAACAAGCCCAATTGTGGCATTAGATTTTGTTGAAATGGAGGGGGGGGGGGGGTCTTGGTGAGTTGTCCTGATTGATAAGAGCTGAGCACATTGTGTAAGTAGTTTAGCCATACAGGGAAGTGGAATTCAGCAATCCAGCAAAGCAAATAATGGGTTCAGTTGTATCAGAACTGTCTAAAAAAAATCACAACTGAAATGTAAACACATATTTGTAGATTTTTTTTCAGTGTCAAAGTACAGCATATAAACATGTGGTGTCTGAGGCCAGAGGAAGTGAAAAGCACAAATGATCACCTATGTCACAAATTCAGTGGCACAACTAAGAAACAGTGAAATATTTTACATCCACAATAGAATGAAGGAAATAGTAGCATTATGTAATCTTTTCATTTACATAAAAATGTGTGAGAATTGATATTGTTCAAAATTTCATAAATTCAATAGCATAAAAGGAACCAGAGCGCGAAACTCAGTAGCAAGAAGGAAACAAAAGTATTAAATGTTTTATAAGTTGAGGAGCATAATGGGGAACACAAGTGTTGACATTTTGAATTTTCAAAACATGAAACATAATGGAAATATGGAACACAAGGTGTACAGTACAGCAGAAATTCTTAGTTAGACTTGATAAAGGATGCAACGGCTTAGGCAGCACCATGTTGCTATGAACAAATATTGTTTCATTTCATTTGGCATGGGAGGTGGGACATCGATTGGTACCCCACTGAAGCTCAGTCACCGATCAATAGTTCCTCATGCAGCATTGTGACAAAAAGTATAGTGTTTCCCAGTTGGGTAGAGCAATCACAACAAAAGTTAATCACACGAGCCCCATAATCAGTGGTAGTGGGAGTAGAATAAGAGTATTAAACATCTCTCACTCATTCACTGTGATCAGGTACTCGTGGTATAGAGGACAAGGTCAGCATAAGTCATGCAGTATAGTGTAGACCACTGTTTCATACTGGGATTCGGTTTCACCATTTACAAATAATGGTCATCTCATTTTTTTAATAATAAATTTGTGATCCTATCAGTAATAGGATAATGCAGAAAGTGAAACATGCCCCCAGGTCATGACTTTGTCGCATGCTTTGTATGCATGATGTGACTCCTACACCACTTCATGCCAGACAGTAGATCCAAGTTATGCCATGAAAACAGTAGCACGCATAGCATAGCAGTTAAAGCACTGGACCAAAAACCAAACAGCTCTGGTTCAAATTTCAACCAGAGGGGAAAAAAGAAAAGATGGGTGATGGTCATCAGGAGTCATGACCTCGGTGTGGCTGGTGTTCTAGAGGATGTAAGGAAGTTAAAGGCCGAAATACCTAATAAAAGAACCCACTCTTCCTCTGAAGACCATCACCAGTCTCACTCCACCCGAGGAGTTTTCCTACCACAATATTGCAGAAAGTGAAACATGCCTCGACTTTGTTAGGTGCTTTGTTAAGTTTACCCACAAAGTGAATCAGTTAAAAACTATACAGGCCAGTACTGTTTTGTCATGTTTATTGAAACTGTGAAGATAGGCCAACAAGAGCAGAGTTGATGCACTAAATGTGTAATTAATAAAAAATAATAATAGTAGAACTTCCAGGTGTGATTTCATAAGTGAATATTTCATAAATTGTTTTGCGTCATTAATTCAGTAGCATTGCTTCTACAATTTTTTTTGTTTTGTTTTGTTTCTGTTACCTTTCTTTTTTCTTTCTGTTTTTCTTCTAAAGTTTAAATCGCCCTTTTAGATTTTAAATCAGTCATTTGTTATCCATTCTTTATTAATTCTTCAGCTTACTCAGTCTCTGCCTTTAACTGAGCTTGGGCATTACACTAGGTGTAAGAGTAGAACTGCATGTGAGATAAAAAGAGTATAGCTACATGTGGCACAAAAAAAAAAAGAAAAAATTATAATATTGATACCTAAACAACTTACCTGAAAGCTTGGAGGATGATTCATTAGTATTTTAATTATTTTGTCTTCTCAGACAACATGAGCGCTGTCCATCCAAGTTCCCAGCCCAATGCTCCTCCTCCTCCCTATGACAGTGCCTATCCACCGCCCCCACCAGCGGGCTACTACGGAGGTCCTCCCCCTCAAGGATATGGTCCAGCACAGCCAGGGTATGGTCCCGCACAGCCAGGGTATGGTCCACCACCTCAGGCCTATGGTGGCTACGGTCAGCCATACCCGCCCCCACAAGGACAACCCTATGGCAATCAACCATACCCTCAGCAGCCTTATGGTTACGGACAGCCTGGAGCATACCAGCACCCCCCACCAGCACAGCAAGTGTAAGTGTTGAGGACACATTATGTGTTATCCATCTATGTTAAATAGTCTGATATTAAGACATAATGAACTAGAGGTCGGACTCGCGTTATGTGAGTCTCCACAGGGCGTCTTCGCTTGGTGGAACAAAGATGACGGCCAACTTACGGCAAGCCTGCCTTGACAGAGACAGCATAGAAATGGCGCATAAACGAGCAACTGAGAGAAAGAGAGAGATCAAAATGTTTCTCTTTTTGTTTTCTCCACCATGTACACTTAACAGCAGTTACAACTACTCCCTCAATCCATTTACATCCTATCTACAGTCAACTTTACGTAAATAACTATTATGTTATGTAGGTCTAAATAAATCCAAGCCTAAAATAACATGGTCTTTCACTAGATAGTTTGATTACAAAGATTTAATGGGAAAATACTAGTAATGAACAGACTTAATTAATGGATTGGGTGAACCATAAAAATGTAAGAAATGTAATCCCACCAAAAAAAAAAAAAAAATATGACAATAGGACAATACGTACAAAATGTATGGAAATTCTGATGGATTTGTACCTCTATCTCTACCAAGTGGATTGAACAAGAATAGAATATGGAAGCATACAAATATCTATGACTGCTAGAACATGCAAAAAAGGAGGAAATGAAAGTCTGAGTGGAAAAAGATATTGAACACATTTTTTTTAAAAATGCTTAAAAAAGACAGTAGCAGAAACAGGACAAGAGAATGAGCATGTAGCAAGGAAGAAGTGATGTATGGTGTACCCATCAAACATCAGTTGATTCACTCATGAAAGGCACTGCTGGAGCAGATAGGAGCAGATAAGGAAAGCTAATCCAAATGCTAACAACAAGGCACCTAAGCAGAATACAGTCTGGCTGGGCCATTTATATAATTGAACAAGCCATGATAGTAGTAATGTTATAATGGAAAGCAGCAGTTTCATGACTGGTAATAATCCATTTAGTGATGTATATAGTTATTCGTATCACCAGAAAATCAGTGAAATAATTTCTTTGAGAATTATAAACAGCTTTGAACAGAAGTGTATTTGAATTTAATATTGAGCAAAGTCGGAGAACTTCATGTATATCAAGAAGTATGCTTTGTTGAACAAATATAATTGTGATTTGTTTTGAAATTACCCTAACAATGTACAACCTTTAAATGAGGTCCGCTTTGCTTGTTATTTTCATCATTTATTATGTGACTTCTGACTCAATATGTCTGAATATCCTGGCTCTTGATCAGTTTATGTTGATGTCACTTGAATCCCTTTGCAACTGATGGGACTTGTGTAATAATTCCAATGTGAAATAAAACCAAAAAAAAATCAGTGGGATATTGTTTAGCAGCTGATGGGACTTTTGTAATAAAAAAAAAAAAAAAAGGTAGAATGTCGTGTAGGTAGTGTATTGGTGGAAATTACTTGTACCACAATCAAGAAATGATGGAAATATTGATCATGAACTTACTTTTAGGAGAGCTTTTGTATCCCATATTTAGCAAATAGTAACTCGAGTGGTCATTTCATTTTTAAACAGAAGTGCAGACCATGTAAACTGAAAAAGAAAAAAAAAAAGCTAGCATATAGCAAAAGAGAATCAACAACGTACCATTGTCAAAATTCAAGGTTGCTCCTATTTGATAATGTTTTCTATTTTTCTCTGTTAAGTTAGGAATATAAGTGCATTCTGCAGAATGAATTTAATATTTGTGCAGCCTGTTTGTGTTTATCGTCATTGATTTCTGTTTTTACAGACTGATTGTCCCGGCCCCCCAGAAATTCGTTTTTGCAACTTTTGCACGAATTCGTGCACTGCGCGATTTTTCCAAATTTTTGCAACTTT
>JBCAUA010072155.1:0-10989 GCA_038406235.1 Peronia verruculata
TGTGTGTGTGTGTGTGTGTGTGTGTGTGTGTGTGTGTGTGTGTGTGTGTGTGTGTGTGAGAGAGAGAGAGAGAGAGTATGAATTGTAGAGGATTGGTTTATCCTTATAAACTTGATTTAACCATCTCCTTTCATTCCAGGCCAAATACTACTGGCAGAGAAAAAAAAACAAAAAACTTTTGTAATTTTTTTTCTTCTTCTTTAAAAAAAATATAAAAAAATAGGATACACTTTCGGTGAAAGACACTCTATCACATCCGTTTTATATTCATGTTTCCAAAAATGTGTTAAAGAAAGAATCACTGGATCTTTTTAAATTAAATTTCTATTACAAAATGCGAGCGTAATTAAAGTTGGAGACGAAACAAAATAATTGCCTTCGTTGTTTCCAACTGAATCAAGACTTTAAGATACGGCACTGAAACGAAACAGGAGAATGAGACTTATATTATTGCTCTGAGAGAGAAGTCTTGGAATCCGTCAAATTCACCGCCATGATCAGCATACAGATTCACTGTGTATCTATTCAAATCAAGCAAACAAGTTAATCTATCTTAAGCGTGTATTGAACAAGGCTAATGAGAGAGAGAGAGAGAGTGAGAGAGAGAGATTCAGAGAGAGAGAGAGAGTGGGTGGATGAGAGGGAGAGAGAGAGATGGGAGAGAGGAGGAGAAATTGATATATATAGAGAGAGAATTTAGGAGAGAGAAAACTGGATTAACATAGCATTGTGAGAGGGAAGAGAGAGAGGAAGAGAGAGAGAGTAGAGAGGTATTCACAATAAAGGTTGAGAAAAAAGCAAACAGAAAGAAATCGAATAGATAGAGACACAGACATACAGAACACGTAAGAGCATTGAAAACATATTGTCCATAATATTCCCGCCCACATCCCTCCCCCTCCCACCCGTTTTATACACAAACGTATGCACAGCGGATCCAACAGCATTAATTTGATTCAGAAACCATTCCAATGTGACCTCCAATGTGGTCTGAGCGTGCAATGTTTTTTGCTCTTTGACAGCATAAATCATTAGTTTGATCATTTACACTATCACATTCCTATAGACCTATACCACAGGTTGGTGGTGATTTCTATTCTACTGCAGTACACAGATCTCCTCCTACACTGTCTTATTGATTTTATCGTGAGTGGCTCACCCTTTGTCTTCAATCAAATATCAGTCATATGGATCATCAGTATTCTCTCCTCCTATAATATTATGCTTTCTACCCCTTCGATTGATGAATTCATTTTTATTTAGTGTATATCACCTGGATAAAAATTAGGTCACACCAAGTAAGATACAGAATTTTCTTTTGAATTTTGATTTTTTTTTTTCGGCGGGGGGGGAGGGGGGATTATTTTGTCACTATTTCCTCCATTGGTTATACATTATCTGCCATTCACCCTAAAGACTAATATAGGTTTTATAAGGCGGAGTATCTGCAAGAATAACATCAGACTTGCGTCGATCATTTTGTTGATTTTTGAGTTAGTTCTATTGTTGTTGTTGTTGTTGTTGTTACACCCTAATTTAAATCTGTTCATTTGTAGGCGATGCATTGTCGACTTGTGCACGTCGACTCATCAATTTCAGGTTGTCCTGTACGAATGCCCGACTTTCTGTTAACCTTTTCCATGTCAAAACCATCTCCTCCCCCCCCCCCCTTTGTTTGTATTACTTGCAGACTGCCTTACTTTCTAATCTGGCAATCACTCTAGACGTAATAGAGACTTCAGTGCTGATGATTCTATAGAAATGTATTTGTCAGACTGTCCAGATACAACCTCGCTGGTCAAACGAGATGGGCTAGGATAATAAGCTAGTATTGTACGACTGCATTAGATTATCTCTTCTCGTTGACAACTTTCATGCAGAACAAAGGGCATTTTAAACTGACAGATTTTAGAAACAAAGGATGAAAGAGCTGGGGTTTTTTTTTCTTTCTTTCTTTCTTTCTTTCCTGTGTAGAGTACAAAGAAGAATGAGATGGAAAACTGCTTTTCTAACATGATGTGAAAGTCAAATGGAATAGTCATGCATTCAAGTCTGATTGAAGTCAAGCCCTTGGGAGTGAAAAAAAAAATGTTGACTTCAAACAAGGCTGAGATTAACCAATACAAAAATATAAAGAAAAAAATAATAAGACCGTCAAGAGGGTTGATTTCAGGATTTATTTTAAGCAAGTTAACGTTGAATGGACCAAAGTCCTGATTTTCTTTGATATCCACACCGGTATGCACGTGTGCAAAAGTATGCACATTATTACAAAAAGTAGGCTGAAAAGTTATTGACTAAATATGTTCAACTGAAACACTAACATTCTTTTACAATAAATCTCAGTACTGAGCTAAATTTGAAACAAACAGTTAAAGAGTATTATGGCTCCTTCAGAGAGTTATTCACGTTGACGATCCAACTTTAAGGACAATGAGGAGAATAATTTCATAATATTATTTAGCTCATGTGAAGGTGAAGACATACCAAAATCATACAGCTTACGTGCTCGTAGCTTAGCTTCAGTATGAGTCGATGAATGCTTTATCCCTTTTATTCTAGCCCCAAACAACTGAATTTTGTTTTGTTTTGCTTTGATTATATATTTTTTTATTTTTGTTTGTTTGTTTGTTTGTATTTCTATAATCAGTTAGATATATCTTATGTAATAATCTTATAAACAGATCGTGAATACACGTATGTCCTGTAATCAACTAAATTTTGTTATCCTTTTAGTCTGCCCGATCGTGCCTCCGTAAACCCATCTTCTATTATTTTCCCAGGATATTTTTGGCTCAGCAAATCTTGCATTTGTTTGTAGACCGGGTAAACATATGTATATATATATGACGCCAAAAGAAAACACAACAAGGAAATAAACAGTTTTTAACATCCTCCTTTGTAGCCCACAAGCTGCTTGGACCAAAATCTAGAGCTGCTCTTTCACTGATAACAGAACATTGATCTTTTGGACATTTCTTTATTAGTGCTTAGATGTCGTTTTATGACTGGGCAGGGGAAAATGTAGGTGTATGTGTGAGTGGACGTCTGTTTTTTTTTTTTTTTTTTTTTTTTGTCTTGAATAAAGTCTCAAGGCAGTCTCTTGGCAGTCTCAAGGCAAATATAAATTGCAATTTTTCCTTTGATAATTGTCCATTTAGACGAACTTTTTTTTTTTTTTTTTGTAAATGTTCCCATCTCCCAGGAGAAATCATTTTCAAATCCAGTTTATTCACCGCATGTATTGAACTCTTAGAAAATGACAAACTTTCCCAGACAGCAACTTAGCAGGAAGCAAATAATAATAATAATAATAATAATAAAAATATCTTTAAAAAAAAAAAATCATGTTTAATTTTCTGTCTTCATGGTCCACGTTCTTACTGTTGTAGGTCTCAAATCTGGAAAATATAGTACAAAAAATTACTGTATTTGAGAGAAAAAAAGATATTGACCCAGCCTGATTCCTCCTGTTAGAAATAGATTTGTTTGGATCAAGCGAACGGCTGGAAATCCCCATCTAATTATGATAGGGGAATACAAACATTTCAAACTGTTCACTAACATTGACATGGCAAAAACAACAAAAAATGCATGGGATCGGTGACATATTGTTGTCGGATCTCGTGAATGATCTACTTTAGCAGGCTAGTAAAAACACTCTGCCGGAGATTTGCAGGTTTTTGCTTAGTCAAATATGAGCTATTGAATGCTGCCGCCATTGCAGTTATTTGTTACAGCCTGTCGTTTTTTTTTTTTTTTTTCTACATTTCATCTACTCAAGAAAAAAGATTGTTTGATGATGAGATTTCATGGCTGTTTGTTCAGGACATCTTGAACTTTTCATGGTGAGATTAGAATATGATACTTTGTTCGGGAAGATTTGAACTTTTGGTGGTAAGATTATAATACTGATAAGATTGTAGCTCTGAAGAAGGACCAATTTGGTTTGAAAATTTGGCTTCCAGTTTGAACTTCAAGAAGAAGTTGTTTATATGTGTTATTTGCTTTTTTTTTTTTGTTTTTGTTTCCTTAATTTTTTAAAATTGTTTAGTTAGTTGCCGGTTAGACAGTCTTTTTTTATTTTATAAAATGATGATGAGATTGTGATGAGCTTTTGTTCAAGAAAGACTTAAACTTTTGGTAATAATATAACATGACTCTTTGTGCCGACTCTTTGTGCCGGACGATTTGAACCTTTGTGGTTCAACATTGCAAAAACGAGGTAGGGTCGAGAGGGCAGTATTGGTGATGAGACAGGTCATCTGTTGAATGACCAGGATGCCAATTGGAACAGTATTAGGCCTGTATCTTTTTTTTACTGAAATTTGTTCCTGTAAAAACAATGGCATCCCGTTTGAAAACCATGCGACCCAAAATCGATTTGTGAGATCGATTTTCTACAACCAAAAGCTATTTAAGGACCTCCTCTCTTTCTTCTCTTTTCCATGTAAGGGAAATAAGCTTCTTCAAAAAGGACAACGACAACAAACAAACAAACAAAATCAAAGAAACAAACTAAAACAAACTTGTTTAAATAATAATAATAATAATGATAATAATAATAATAATAATGACAAACTGGATAAAAAGAAGGACAAAAAGAAGAAAGTAGAGAAAATTTCATCCCGTCAACTGGCCATGGCCCTGGATGATTTTTAATCCTTTACCTTGGTTTAAGTTGACACCGTTCCGCGGTGTTGAATTACTTCCTATGATGGCAGGGACCGGACGTGAATGGAGTCTTCTTTCGGATTCCACGACAGGTAAATGGGTTATGTTTAAGGAGGGGCCTGTTGTTCTGTCGATCAGGGAGCAGCTGAACTTTGAATGCCCGATTACAGTGTGGGAAGGTTATCAGTGGTTTAGCAACCTAAAACACTGGGTCAATCTCTAGCAAACACAAAGGTAATAGAAAGAGGGAGACGTGTGATCAGATATTCAATTTGTAACTGTTATTGTTGTTTATGTCGTTGTTTTACATGAGTTAAGGATATGAGACTTGGAAAGAGACGGTTTTAAAAGGTCTACATAAGTGAATAAAATAAGAACATCATATTGACATCGGCCCTGCCGTGTGTCAATGGAGAACCATCCTTCAACTTTGAGCTCCCACATGGACTCAATTTCCGTGGATTTCAACAGCGTATCTCTGCGATATTTCCGTGAGACCATTACTTGGCCTACGTGACTTGAAGCATATTTTCCTCCTGGATATAGATTACGTGGGAAACTGACTGTTGACGTTAATCATTAACCCTCTATAAGTCAGTAAAAGTTGCAATGATGCATAAAATGGTACCCCTCAAAAACAGAAAATATTTTTTTAAAATTCCTGATGAGGAACAAAGTGTGGTTCAAACAGTGGATTTCGCAGTGGATTGCTGGAATCCAACAAAGATTTCGAAGGAATGTTTCCATGTTGACATTTTGTTTCAAAACCTGTGGTGATATCAAGAGGATTAAGAGAGGGCAAAGAGGACACGATGCAGAGGGATTTAAGTCTCGAAACTTTGAAAACTACAAGATGGAAACTTATCGTTTCTGAATTTTTTTTCGGGCTTTCTTCTCAGCAAGTCCATACTATCAGATATAGATCTACTACAAACTGGTGGGTTTGTGTTGTTTATAATGATCCGACTTTTAAAGTTTTTTCCTCAGTCAACTGACATTAGGCTGTTTATAACACTGTTATTGTCACCAATATTACACATGGATTTTAAAGATTGTTAATAGTAAGCTAAAATCAGACAATATATACGTTTGTACATGGAGTATATTGTAAGATTAAAAAAAGAAGACAAACAAACAAAAACTCTTAATAAATTAAGTTATAGCAGCAGCAGTTGAATATATTTGAATGGAAGTTAGATCCAGAATGGGACTTGCCATTTCAATTAAGATTAGAGCCCGTTATAATGAGACCCCATCGTCACTATCATTGTCGTGACAAATAGCGCCATACGGGTGCCTTGCAAGAGATAGCAGTCGAAGATTTCCATTGTTCTCGGCCCTCAGCTGTTCTCAGCAATGTAATAACAATTGTTGAACCTGTCCATTCTGTGGCATTGTCAAGTCAGGCCTTGCAAGATCTGCCTCTTCTGTGCTTAACCTCTATTGAGCCCTAGAGATTTGATCTGAAACAATGAGTCGTGAGGGTTGACAAGGCCCAGCTGTTTTAACTTGTGGCGTTTCACGATAGGCAGAGCTTAGTCCTGTTTGGTTGTAGCTTTATTGACTTCATATCTGGCGTGTTCGTCAGTCTTGGGGTCAGTATACTGAATATATAAGAGTACATATTCACACCTGTATTTAATGTGTAGAGATTTCTTTCAGTCTCCGTAACACGATCGGACATGCTCTCTTACAAAATAAATGTCTTTAAAAAGTAGCAAAGGGTAAAGATCACAGTGGATTTAAGTAATAGAATTGCCTGTGATATCAGGAACTCGAACTTTAATTAACCTCTAGACATGGCTAGAGTTGCACAGAAAGGCAATATTAAAAGAATTTAATTAGGGCAGACGCCGTGCGTGCGTCAAGAGAATTTACCAAACTGGAGGATCGTTTAATGGGTCAATGTCAACAGAAAGTGTATTCCAGGTCGTATTTCTAGAACTGCTTACGTTCACCAATTTTCCATCATTATGCAATCAATTCTATACAGATCTGATAAATGATGTTTAGGCTCTTTATCACATTTCCCCTCCTGTGGGTGGTTATCTCATAATATCCTTTTACGTTTTATAGGTTCGACCCTAAATGTATCTACTTTTTCATTTTCCCCTTCTATCTGACCGTTCTCGTAGTAACTTTAGAGGGCAAAGGTGTATGAACCGTTTCATTTTTTACTGCTAGACGACATTTCTCGTAGTAACTTTATAGGTTCGGCCTTAAGAGGGCAATGGTGTATGAACCGTTTCATTTTCCACTTCTATTGACATTTCTCATAACAACTTTATAGAAACACGTTGCTAACGTACTAGCAAAATGCTGCTGCCACGTCACAATCCCTTCAGTAATTTAACATTGTCCGCCACTTCCACTTCATTTCACTGCAAATGGTCTTAGGTGCATTAACATTCAATAAAATAAACTCCTTATGAAAGCGACCCTTTACTTATGTATGGTCGCATTGTTAATTATTAAAAAAAAGAGAGAGAGAGAAAGAAACATGTAAAAAAGATATCGCATGTTGTATAATTATATGATGTAAATATGAACTATCTTATATGCACGCATACACATTATGTATATAAATATGCTTAAAATAAATCTCTAATATACAACTATATCAAGAACAAAACAAATACCTTGGTGAGGTTGATATGTCAGTACAATGTATCGAAGTTATTGTGTAAGACAATTGGCAAAAATCAATGAAATCATAAAGGTCAAGCCCAATTATTGATGACCAGGACCTAGTGGTTACTTCAACGGTGCTTGACCTCTCTGTAAGCACTCTTGAGCAAGTGGCATCGAGAATGGACCGAGAAGAGTCCTTTATATTCTAATAATATACAGAACGAACATCAACTATTTGGAGAGCAAGTTAGCTAACAACTTTGAGTAAATGAACACTACTGCTAATTACATGAGTATAAGTTATTGAGTCGCAAACTATTATGAGATTTCCGAAGAAAAAAAAAAAGCGGGCGTCAGTTATATATAGAAACTAAGGCATAGTGCTAGAGAAATTCATATCTGTCATCAACGATACAGGGGGTTGCAGTGGCCATGTGATTTGGCGTCTGCTTTATGGTGAATAAAGCTATTTCCTGATGTTGTGTATTCGACTCGAAAGTTCTCCCATCAGTGACTCAGCGGTCCCCAGGTTAGCCCAACACGTAACCTTCACGGTTAAGGGCAAATATATTTCAGAGTTCCCATGTGTACATTACGCATGGTAAAGAACCCTTGGTGTTTAAACATCGACGAAGAGTAGGCGGAGTGGCGCTGTCGGGGTAAAATTTCCACATTTCCATTTTCTACTCACAAGAATTCTCAGCAAAAAAAAAAAAAAAAAAGCCACTTTAAGCCGAGATAACCCTAGTGTCTTATGACTGATGACTGAAAGACATAATATATAAAAAAAAAATAAAATAAAAAAATAAAAATCAACATTTATGCTCATGAAGTGGTAGCAGTTACTCTTAGTTTGTCTTGTCTCATGTTATTCATGACACAATATAAGTCTTTGTACATGTCTCATCAATGGAAAAGAACTCCCTTTTAGGACAAGTAAATTTTAGCATTTTTTATATATCTTTCTGTTATACTATCTCACCTCATGGTATGTTGTTCTTTATCTTATCTAACTGATCTCTCTTATCAATGTTTATTTTATTCTGACCACTTGAACTAATTCTTTAGCAAAGCTGTTTCCGTATTTATTTTCAACATCAAAATCACCGATGAACATATTGGAACACATTAATTCATAAAGTCTTTGAGTTTTAATTTGGCTGACACAGTTTTAAACCTTCCAGGTATGATGTCAAATAAAAGTCCAACCAATTAAAAGCCGAATTCGAGAGACCAAAACTCCAGTGTTTAAGCCAAATTTAGCAACAGAGAAAATTAAGTTTGATGTGTTGACTCATAGTTTTTAGACTTCCCATATCGACAAATTAATGTTAAGGGCCAGTCTGGAACTCTGACAAACAAAAACAAATAGTGTAAATTATTTTCAAGGGGCAGTCACGACAGGTCATGTTATTGTAAATTTATGTAGAATTATAGAAAACCATGAAATAACAACCTTCTGTTTCTGCATACCTTTTTCTGTCGTTTTTTAAGCCAGTTTGAAGACTGACTGCAACTGATCACCTTCATTTACATTATCAGACGCATTCATCCCAGTTCAGCACGGAAATATAGAACACACTATTTTGGGAAAAATCCAAAGGTCAGACGTTTTCCTATGCCATTAAATCATTTACACTATTCACACCTACTATTATTTTCAGGGCATCACTAAGGTTCAATAGGCTCACAGCAAAGAGTTTTAAATCATAAAATTCCTACCCATCATGACAGAAAGAAGTGAGACAAGCTCAAGGCCGAGGCAAGGCCACTTTTATGGGTCGATGGGATTTCTGGAGATTTTGGTGAACTCTGTGGCAAGGAGCTTAAACCTAGGCGTCCCAATAAACAGGCCAGTTAACCGGATTCATTTGAAGACTGGCAATAAATCGTGGCCCTAGAATTAAACTGTTTTAACTGCAACAATTTTATAACATAATTTGGACACTTTCATTCGGAGACGAGAAAACGATTTAATTCTGCTAACATTTTGAAGATCTCTGCCTGTTTCTGGTGGACACAATTATTTGGTTAGCACATTCGAAACTATTCGAAACCGATCTACACATTCGGTACATTTCGTTGAATGCAATCTGTCATTAAAAATAACTGATTTTCTAGACAGTTGGCTATAGAAAATAAATTCAGTACGCGCAGGTTTTATTGTTGTTGTCGCTGGTTTAACGTGGGACAGGAGTAAATATTATGGAAATTATGAAAAGCTAGTTATTGGTGATCAAAATCTGCCTAGCACTTTTAAATTAATGTAAATACTAAGTTTGATTACTTGATCCAACCCGTTATCAAGGAATAGAACGGAGTTAATAACTTAAGAGACCGGTACAAACGTATTCTGAGAGATTTGGCAAACTAAAAGAGATGAAATGAACTAGAATATTTTATTTTCATTGATTCCTTAGTTAGAGAACCCCAGCGTTTATTGATCTAGAACAGGGACAATAAAAATGACGGTTCCTGTGAACTTATGCGTACCTTTTCAGTCTAAGATCGTACAAGTAATATTAAGTTACGCTCTGTTCGGGCAAAAAGTTCAATGAACTCCAAAAATTAAAACGTTCTGTTCTCCTTCTTTGGATGTCATTATTCTATGTGTATAAAAAAAAAGACAGTTAGTTGAAAACAGCTGGCAACAACAAAAAAGTAACTATAACTCTATAGGTCCAGGAGACAAAGTTAAACAAGCCATATGTATCTGAATGAAAAATAACAGTGTAGAAATAGTAAGAAAGCAAAATGTTCTTCTGTGTTTAGATTTCTTAGAACTTCTATTTACTCCAAATCCAGCCAATGGTTTGGAGGTATCAAGTGCATTGTTTTAAATATTTATTTCAGTTTGAATTCACGATATGTCATGCCCGACTGATTTATAGAACTATAGTCATTCAGTTTCATGGTGCGACAGTTTGCTGTTCTCTGAGGCCTGGTTAACAATTTAAACTAACGTACAATTAACACGGCTAATGTTTAGCACCCAGAAATAATACATCGCATGAGGTCCGATGTTTAGTGCCCCGAAATAGTCCTATACATATTTAATGGCGAGCATTTCATCTAGTTATACTGATTTCTCATCGTTCGTGACAACCAGCTGCTAGCTTTTATTTATAAATTGCCGTTGCTATCCGAGAGTCGTCACGGCCCATGGAACGTTCCTTTATTCCACAGAAGCTTGAGGTTTGTCCAGATCAAACACGGTTTTCTTCTTTTAACAGTAACCACCTCTAGCTCCTCATTATAAATTTGACACATGATTTTTTCTTCGCACGAGAATGTTTTATGCCATGTTCATTAATTATAAATTTCTAACGGCATATCTATGTCGTCTACAGAAAATGAATTTTTCAAAGTCATTTAACCTTGAATATCCCTCTTCATCAGCAAAAGTTCATTCCTAAATAACAGATATAATTGTTGTCAGTGGACACTCCTAAGAAATCTTGGCCTTGGCTATTTTTACGGTGCTGTGGATTCTCACCTATTTCGGGATCTAAAGCTCCTATCCACGCATAGATCTGTCATCTTTTTTGTCATAAAATGGTCATGTTCTCTCTCTAGATATTTGTATATATGTTCACTCTCTCTACATATATACAGATAGATAGATAGATAGATAGATAGATAGATAGATAGATAGATAGATAGATAGATAGATAGATAGATAGA
>JBCAUA010072177.1:0-10989 GCA_038406235.1 Peronia verruculata
CGCTCGCCCCCAACCCCCCCCCCCCCCCCCACACACACACAAAAGCCATGCTAACAGTGCCAGTGTAGGGATGCTATGATGCAAAAAGTTATTTACTCACTGTCATATTCTATATACGTCTTTCAACCTACAGATGGAGGTTATGTCGATGTTTATTCACCGCGCCAATTATCTGTTAAATGCCTGCCCCGGATTATAATCCGCGGGTTCAGGACTTGGTCTTTGAACCTCCTGGATGGAGGTTATCTCGCGCACCAATTATACATTTCTGCTGTTTCTTTTATCTCCTTCATCGGTGGTGTCGACACCCCCCTCTCCCACCCACCACCCCCCTTTTTGTGACAGGAGCGGTTGCTACTTGCTACAGGTGTAGTGATGCTATGATGCAAAATGTACTTAGCGCTCTCTGTGTGTTTATTTACCGTAGATCTACCTGTTTATTCCTCCTCTCATTGTTTACGTCGTTCATCGGTCGTGGCCTAGTTGTGACCTCCTCTGATAAATCTGCTAGACAGGCGCAGTTATACTACCACTATCAGTGTGGTTGTGCTATGATGCAAAGTGTACACTGTGCTGTAATCCGAGCAGACTTATCAGAGAAAAGGGAAAAAAATAGGTCAACGGGGTCGCTTTGGTCAAACGCGTGACCCTTGGATACACCTGTGATACATAGGTGCTTCTCCCTGACGTTATTCGAATCAGATTTTCCTCAAAAGTGTCACTTAATGAAATGAGTCCCTTTTTCTTCATAGTGCAATGATAGCTCTGAGTTTATTGAAATGTTTTAAATTTGATGGTTAACTACCAAGCCTATGATTGTGTTTTTAAAATTAATTGTACATATGTGCTACGAACAAAATTGGGTCACATGTAGATGTAGGAGGTCACGATGGTTTACCGTATCTGTCAAATCAGCCAGTGGATTTTTCTGTTCCTGCAGATAATTTTATGAGCCCCGCTTACATTGCAAATGCGAATACATGTATATATATTGTAATAGTTGTTCAACAGGGTATAGGATAAACTGTGGAATGTCATGAGCCCTACTATTAAATACAGAAATGTTATTTTAAAAAAAGGGAGGGGGGGATAAGGTGGGAGATAGTGAAGAGTTAAAAATTGTTTTATGTTTTATTCATCTGGTGTTAACCATTTCATTTTATTATTTGAAAGGGGGGGGGGGAGAGAGATAATTACAGTATGTAACTTTGTTTAGTTTTTTTTTTTTTTCTCCTCCTGCCTCTTAACCCCCCACCCCACCCACAGACACAGACACGCGCGACTTTCTGATCATATTGGCGACCTACTGTACCGGGTGGATCTACTTTAGTCGTGTGTGCATGCACATTATGATAGTGAGGATGTAAGGAAAAAAAATAAAAAGGTGTGAGGTGGAAAGGGGGGAGGGGGATTCGTGATGTGAAGTGTTGGTAAAATCCGTCTATTATCTGTCAGGTTAGTTACCAGGGACATCTGAAATTATTTTTTTCGGTGGGTGGTCTGGAGTGTTGAGTGAATAGTAGCTATCGTAGTTGTAATTAGGCAGTGCCTTGAAAATCCATCTGTTATCTATCAGGTTTCGGACTCTGCCCCTCCTTCCTTTCAGTAGAGACAAGCGCACACACGGACAGACACGTGCCGGTACGATGTGCAGTTTCAGGCCAGCTCTTGTGAAGAATTGGTCATCGTATGATATCTAGTCCCACCACCCGTTGAGACAGCTATTATTAGCTTTCATTAAAGGTCACATAATCTTAGGTTACTTGAGCACACGTTTTTTTTTTTTTTTTGTCAGTGTTTGTTATTTTAGTCATCACCTTCTCCATCAAATTCGTCTCGACAATCTATCAAAGGTTCTGACAAGCACTGCGTAATAATAGATTATCACTATCCAGCTCAAGTATCTAATGTCGTATTTTTGGTCTTTGATTTACAGGCCGAAGTATTCTGGGCGAGCATGAAAGTCGGTTATCCATTTCAACATTGTGCTTCACTGTGTCCTGTTATTTTTATTCATTGTGCAGCAAGCCCATAGATAGGACATGTCGCAGACAACAAAATGACCTGTATCTATGACTTGATAATGTTTGGTTTGAACAGTAAACATTTTGTGTTTTTGTTTATGAAGCGATTGTCTCCTGATATTATAGCTTCAGTTCTTCTCCCTTTTAACTTTACATTCGTGGGGTGGAGCGTTGACGAAATACTGGTTATGATAGTTACATTAGGCTTTACGTTGTTTTGATTTTTCTCTCTCTGGCTTTCTCCCAGTCGGTCAGTTTGTTTGTTTGCCTGTCCTCCTGTATGTCCATACCAGTTCATCCATTCCAATTTCCATTAATGATAAGCGTGCAGTTGTTGCTTTGCCTATTTATCATTATGTTTTAACATTATTTGTATGCCAGGGAAAACAGGACACCCCCCCCCCACCCACCCAACACACACACAACACAAAATGGGCGTCTGAGAAAAATAGATGTTGGGGGGGGGGGGGATTTTTACCGTTTGTCACCGCCCTTTTTTTACCTCGGTTATCATCTGCTATAGTTTCGTGCTAATAATACTTCCACCTGCTTGACACTGTGCTGTGTTACTCTTAAGTAATTTAAACATGAAACTTTTTAAACAAGTGACCTTTGATTCCACCCCCCTCCCCGTTCTTCCCCATAGGTGACCCCTGTATCCGTGTCATTGGTTCATTGGTCGCGGGGAATTACGGCAATCTCTCGGGATTTATCAAAGATTATCGACATAACACGTGGGTAAATCTTCAGGTCAAGAGTCGAGGAATCAAGGTGACCAAATTATTTAGCTCCACGGCTTGGGCTTGGTCGTTTGGCACTTTCTTTACATTAATTTAGCTGTCTTCGTCACATATTCCTAACCCATCTCTCTCTCTCTCTCTCTCTTTCTCTCTCTCTCTCTTTCATTTTTCCTCATTTTTAAACAGTACCTTTTGTGTCACCTCATGAGGAAACGCATCTGAATGATTGAAAAAATAAAATGACATTCAAATTTGTCAGTTTCTTTGCTATTTTATTGTATTAATCTTTGAATTATCATAATTTTTTGTTTGTTTGTTTTTTTCCAGGTTTTTTTCACCCGAAGTCCAGAGCTGGAGTTCTTTTTCTAGCTGGGCACCAAGTTTTAGAATTGTCCACCCCCCCCCCCCCCCCCCCTGTCTCTCGAATGCATTCCTTTGTGGGCCATATGCACAGTCATTTCTGCCTGTCCCCCGTTTTCGTCTTTTGAAGAGAAAGGTACGGACTCCATGGAAAAATTCATTCAGGCTATCTGCGTTATTTTGCGTTTGTTCTGCTCTGGTTTCTGTAGTCGCTGTTTGAAATGTTCTACTTAGGTTTTAGATAGGCTGTGGGTTGGCATGTCGGAAAAATAAGGTTATTAGCACAAGTGGCAGACAAACACGCGATCTAGACTGTTAAAGGCAGATTAAAGCATCCAGTTCAGCACTTTTTTACGCAGTATACTGGCGACGGCCTCTTTCCTCTCATTTCGCTGTCTCAACTCTTCATTGTCCATGTCTCATCCGACTCATGAGTCATAATAGTCATAATTGATAACGGTTTCATGTTCCTTTACTGAAGACGTTGAAATGAGAACAACACATGTACTTGTTATAGAAATATAGGCCTACAAGTTTGATACTAAAGGCCCTCATTTGTGTTGATAAGGGCCAAATGTTTGGAAGAATGGATACGCATGAAAGAGTGGCGTCAGGAGTGACGCTCTGTTTCCTTGACCTGGCATAGATCTACTGGCGGGCACAATCAGGACATCATACCCTCTCTGCTAGTTTTGTAGCTTCCATCCTTGTGTACTCTAAAAATGTGGTTCACATTGATTGCCATTCTCCTCGCCAGCAAGCATAGTATATATAAATATATCTTTTATCAAACAATCTGATGGGCTGAATGTTCTGAATGCTCAGGGCGTGGACTCCTGGAACAGAGAAAAAATTGGTGAAACATGAAGTAACTGTACCCTCTCCATTATTAAGTTCACCACCCGTCCATCCTCTGTGTTTTCCATGGGAAGCAGAAGATGGCGAGGGCAATAACCTCTGTCCCTTTAAACTGTTTTAACGAAACCCATATGGATTTTGTTTTTGATAATTTTTTGTTATCATTGTTTTAATTATTGTATCTTTTGTTGTTATTGTTTTTGTTTTCCAGGAGGACAAATTTAATTGGAGCGTGGTTTGTTGTTCGAACGAGAATGTATCACTCGATAAACTATAATTCGAAAAATCCCATAAATATAGGATAACAGAAAACAGCACGTTGTCGCATGGTATCTCGTGGCTATAAATAATTCTTGTAATATCTCGTGGCTATAAATAATGCTAGTCCAACCCTCCACCACCCCCCCCACCCCTTTTCCCTCTGGCAGTTCCTGATTGGGCGGTGAGTCAGCGGATTTATTCCCTCCTCCAGTCAGGGAAATCCCTCTGTTTCTTTTCTGAAAAACTGAAGCCTCCGGGAAGTTTGAGCGTTTCGCAGTGAGAGTTTGGCGAGTGTCATTTAATTGCCCAGACATGTCTGACAGAAATCTTAGATCCGTTTGTTCTGTACGCTTTGTCATTTCATGTACAACACATAATGACGAACGTCTTTGTTTATTGATCCGTCATGTCCGGCATAATACATACATAAAAGCAGAATTTATTTAATAGATTGGGGAAGTTTGTTTGTCATGTGAGTGAAATAATCTGCTTGTTTGTTATGGTTATGGTTTTTAACAGCTTTTCAACCTCCTGTAGTGGTGGTTATCTCAGCTGTCCACAACCGTGGTCAAAAAATAACATAACAATAACATTATTGTGCTTGTTTGTGTAACAAATACCAGTTTCTTGGAATGTGGCAAGTTGTGTCTGATTCTGGGAAACACAGGATTTTCCGAGTAAAAGATGACCGAAGGCGGTACAATACATAGTGACATTCCCATAAATATTTCATAGCAAGGCGTTGGGATCCGTAAAGGATAATTAGAAAAGTAATTGTATCGGTTGTTTCAGTTACTTTCAAAGTGAAACGCCAGCTTTTATGCATCATACAGTATGTGACAGCTGTGTGCATCCTTCAGCTGTGGCAAATTATGAATTGTCTCTCTTTCCATCTTTTAGAGAAGCAGTTGAAAAAACTCCACTGGCATGTTAAGGCCTTGTCTCTATTCGTTTGGTCCATTTTATTATTATTATTATTTTTTTTTCAGAATTTCTGTGTTTGATTTTACTATAGTGGGTAATTCATTTCCGAAAACCGCTAAAATCCTCCTCTGTTTTTCATTCAGATCATATCTGAAGCTGATTAGAAGATGCTTTTACCTTTTCCCCAACAATTCGAAAGTTTACGGGTCATGATATTCAATTGTTCTGTTACTTTATTGATAAAAAACGCCTTGGCTTATGAGACAGCCAATAAGTATGTGAGTGAGGCTTTGTTCATTTACGTGCAGTTAAAAAAAAATCGCTTGCCTCGAGGTCATGCCTGACTGACGATGTCATCGGTCCAGCGCCATATCATTTTTCCATAAATTTACTAGAAAATATGTTCGTATGTATACACTCTAGTACACATCATCGTCTGTGAAGTGAACTTTATCACTTGTACAAAAACATTGCTATATTTAGCAACGGAACAATGGCTTTTGTTAAATTTACACCAGTGTCTTTCTTTCTAGTTTCTTTTCTCGACATTATATTGCTTCTGTCCAATATTGGAGTCCGGATGTAAACGGATGTAGACAGCAGTAAACAACTTCCTAGCTACCATCACCCATTTTCTTTCTTTGTTTCTCTTCCCCCATCCCCCACCCCCCCCCCTTTTTTTTTTTTTCTGCTTCGCTTTTTTTTTTTTTTTTAAAACCTGCACCACCCCCATATTTAACGGCTCCTTCGAGTGGTCTGGAGATAGAGATTGGTGAAGAAAAATCGGGCAGTGGTACAGAAAGGATCAAAGTCCACACAGCTGATAAGGGCTGGTTCACACAAGTAGACCGAGAAATGCTTTCAATATAAATAGCTGAGCTCGCCTCCTCTGAGGACAGTCACACCAACATTGGACGGCGTATAATGAACTTCGATCGAACAGGCTTTTATTAGTGTCAGTGCTACTGTGCAGCAACAATCGGGTAAGCAGATGCTGAACACACCGTTGTTGTTGTTGGTCTTATCATTATTGTGATATGCACTGCATGTACCGTGACAGTTATCTCTTTCATCACTTGGATCCTTTAAGAATTGAGAATTGGTTTATTGGTTGTGCCCTTGGTGCCCGCAGGGTCAATGGTTGATTTTTCCATTTTATCCTTTATATGAAAAAAAAAGGGGGGGGGTGCTGAAGGAGAAAGGTATGAAAAAAAAAAAAAAATGTGAAAGCGATGAAATTGTGAGTAGATCTATTCTAGGAAAAGCCTTCATCGTTCACAGCCTCCACGGTGCACCCACAAACTCTGCATAAAGCCAGCAGTAACGGAGATCAGTTTTTAAGTGCTTCTGTTTGTCCTGGCTGAGCGAACGGTATAATGAATGCATTGTCAATGCCGGATACAACTATCGATGGTGATTTACATCGAATAAATAAGTTATGTTAACATTGAATAAGTTATGGATAAGTTAGGACTTGTTGTGGTCGTTATTAGACAGCCTTTGCATGAGATGGGACGGAACTAAATAATTATGGTGGTCCTTTGGGATAACGCCGAGGGTGTCCGTGTCACAGGTTTCACAAGACCGGACCTCCTCCTGCCATGCTATCACTCTTTGACGAGATGCCTTTCTCATCTGTTCAATGGGAGATCCTTGTGACCAGCCCTATTACCTGTACAAGGACTGTTGCTAAAGTAGAATCATGTAGTGTAAAGAAAAAATCACATTACTTCATATCATTCCAAAATCTGATCATGGGGGAACAAAAATACAGTTAATACAATTAGAGGAAAACAGTTTCTGTACATGTATAACATAATTGTTTTGGAATTTTTCACGACCTCGCATTTCAAGCAAAGGGCGCAGATGTGATTGTTTCTTCTTACTATGCTTGCTCAACACCTCTTGTCTATGGCAAAGGGAAGAATTAGGACTGGTCACAACGATCTCCCAATCTACCTCCGGTCATTATAAACACAACAATAGTATTGTTGCATTTCCTGGGCCCGACATGAAACCAAAGCACCATCACCAGTGCTGCAGTATGTTCCCAGTTGCATATTGTTAGGAAAGAGGCAAATTACGTTTTAATTTATCTCGGAATAGAAGTTTTCACAATACCGGACCCTCTCCTGCCTCGCCCAGTGGTTTGTGGAAGTGGTAGGTGGACGCGCAGATGGTCAGGTCAGTCAGTCAATGGCTAGTTCCTGCTGAGCGTGCCACCAACTCGGCTTATTACTTGCAATCTGTTTACACGTCATGAAAATTTCTGAAAGGAAAAGTAGAACAGCGTATCTGAATAATTCAACACAGCAAGACGGCTACATGGTTCTTTTTCTTTTTCCTTCTTTTCTTCTTCATCTTGTCCTTTTTCTTCTTTTCTGCCTCTCCTTTTTCCTGTTTTTTTTTTTTTTATTCTTCCTCTTTTTATAGTTATTATTATTATATTATGCGAAAACGAAATCATTTTAAAACATCACACACTCACACACACAGTTACCAACAACAACAAAAGTGGCGTCTTTGAAGATGTGAAATACATAGGTCACATCTCTCACTCTTTCATCTCTGACAGTCAGCTCTGGGAACAGGTTGAGCAATATGGTTTCTTAATGCTGTACTGTAATTATACAAATTCCCCCATCATTATTCTAAGCATCACAGCTGTAATCGTTATCATTTTCTTCATCACTGTTATGTGTTCAAGACAAGTGCTCCGGGTAAATGTACATGTGTATAGAGACTCTCTTTGGTTAATTCATGTAATCCGTCGAAAGAAAGAACAGTAAATCGACTAAAGGTTGACAATGTGTAATGACTGACATTCGTTGGTTAGCATCTAATTTGTCAAAGATAGCGTTGAACATCCGTCCCGTGGAAGATAAGTCACACAGTCATTGCTCAGTGTGTCAGCTGTGCTTGACTGACATGTTCTTTTCCATGGCATCGTTTTTTGTTTTTTATTTTGCATGGCTGCCAAAACTGGGGACTGACGTTCTTTTCTATGGCATCTTTTTTTGCATGGCTGCCAAAACTTTGGGTGCTGTTTTTATTGCAGTGATCCAGTAAGCTCAAGCAAGGAAACGCTGCTTCTATTGGCACATCATAGAACGCCTGCAGAGTAGTAACTATTGGCTTAGAACTTATATGTATCAAGGACTGAAGGAGCTGCTTTGGTGACGGATTCGTTCATCATAGTTTGCACTGGTATTCATTTTTCTGACATACATAAGTATACAATAGGGTAGTGACGAAGTAGACATAAAGACATGAACGGTCATATCCAACTTTAAATTATGTTTTAATTTTAAATCCTCTTGACATTCCAGTACTTTTCTAGTGACATTATGCGCTAAGGAAATCACAGGAATAATTACTAGACACTGCTATATTATTGCTGATAAAGCGGCGCTCCGTAAAATGTCCTGTTTCTCTTTGTCTTGGGGCGTCACGTCTTAAAATAGATCTACATACCAAGGACAGCAAGGCAGGGGAAAAACACTCAAAATTTGTTATTATAGCCTTACATGTATTGGTTGTACGTGAATTGACCATCTCTTTGGAATAGACCATGCATCCTGTTTTCCTTCCCCCTTGTTGACGTCACCGGTTGTTTATCAGCGCGTCAGGGAAATTCACCTGTTGGTGTTATGTAAGCGCGCAGTAACCGACCGACTTTATGCTGGTGTCTCCCACAAGCCTTGGCGAAATGGTGTCACTGTTGACATACCTGAGAAACTGGGGCACACTGGACCCAATAGAGCGCAGTTTCCGTTTCAACGTTTGGTTGTGGACATACATTGATCTACCGTAGTGTATATTTGGTCAGTACATGAGCTGTACACCTATAGTGATTTGCAGCTTGCGCCAGTGTTCATTTTGACTTGAGTGCATTTCCGTGCATATTGGTAAGGTGAAATATTGCTTTTATCATTGTTGTTTTTTCTGTAGCCCAGTTTTCTACTCTTTTCCGTCCTGCTGTTTGGAGCGCGCAAGTATTTTCTTTGCATTATAAAAGAATAACTCGGTCTCTCCCTTCTCTTTCTCCCTCTTCTCTCTCTGTTAGTCTCTCTCTCTCTCTCTCTCTCTCTCTTTGTCTCTCTCTCATTCTCTCTTACTCTCTGTTCTCCAAGCGTCGGTGGGTTTTTAGGCATGGTTGTTTGTGCTAGTAATTGATTGTTATTTGAAACCACATGTTTCTTTATAAAAGCATAATTATTCGTTATTTGTTTGTGCGGATAAATAGTTGCTTACGTATCCACTCGGAACTTTATAATTGATGACTCTGTGCTTTGTATGCCTGTGTCTGTCTCTGGTTTTTTTTTTTTTTTCATGTTAAATGGAATTCACTGTTTTCACTGTTGCCAGGGTCGTGCTGCCAGGCCAATTTGGCAAACTCCAATTATATGGTATCCCACTCATCGTTGTCACCCCGTTTTATTTCCTCATTTTATGCATAGGTGGGCGCATTATGATGATGATAGTAATGTTTAAAGCAGTATTACAAAGGAATCTTGTCATTGCTTTGTATTGTTTTATAATCCTTCAAATTAAACGTCTTATAGTATGCCTGATGGGCCAGCTTTTGAAGATTGAAACACATACAAAGGATTGTATTAGTTTAAAGATAGCTCGCCAAAACAGAATTTGCACAACATTTTGATTTCATTACCGAAAGGGTCTGTACTGTGCTGGCAACTTTTGACTGACGAACAAACAAATCTGTCTGTATGACAGTGTTTTCGAAAGTGTTGCCGAAATCAGTTGCCTCTGGCCACGACATGGGCGAAAGTCTAGTTCAGTTGTAGAACCTGCCAGGCTACAAGCAGAGAGGGTCGTAGATGGGTGGAAAGATAAAGATGCGAGCCGGAAAATACGCGATGTTTAACCATACATGCCAAATTAAATGTGTCGTTACAGACTTTTAACCAGCTGTTACAGATGGATAGGATAATCCAACCTTATTTTGTTGTTCTATGGATATACATCGAAAAAAGACTCGGGGAAGAAAGGATATTAAGTCGAGGAGAATTGGAAAGCCAAATACAATACGCATACATTAATTGTGTTGAATAGAAGTGGAAAGAAGAGCGCGAATTTCCGAAGCTTGTATTGTAATATAAGACTTGTCATTATGCACAGCTGTCGTGTGCACGTGTAAAAAGGGGCTATGAGTGGATGCAGTCTTATTTAGAAAGGAGCGAGTCGCACGAAGAACCCAGCATGTTTACGTACTGGATTATTGGAGAAGTGCTAAATACTTGTTACAGAGTTGCTAAATGTTGCCCATGACACTTCAGTGGAAACAGGTAAATGGGCCGGCACACACCCCACTGTTTCACAGCTTGCTCTAGGCGATCGGAGGAGAATAGAATGATAAAGAGACAGAGGACTTATAGCTCTAGTTGAGTGGGCTCGGAGCAAATAGGAATCGTTCACTTTACGGCAGGTGAACAAAGATACAGGAAACTTACTGTTATGTATATGTATATCGGATGCAAATAATGATAATAGTAGAAAGAAAAAAGGGGGGGGGGGGGAATAAATGAAGACAGTAGTCGTGGGTCTGTTTCAATGTCTGTAGTAAAATAGTCTGTTTGTGGGTTGGCACGTAAATATATACGATGTCTCTTCGTCAACAGGCGGTGTATTTTATTATCATTTATAGAATAAGTGCATTGTTTGGGACATTGTATATACCGTGTTATTATTATTTCTCAAGGGGAGGGGGGGGGGGCAGGGAAGATGAAGCGGGAAGGTGTGGTGAGTTGTCTTTGATTTGGGAGAGGGGAAAAGGGGGGGGGGGTCGTCAGAACAAAATA
>JBCAUA010072188.1:0-10988 GCA_038406235.1 Peronia verruculata
AGATAGATAGATAGATAGATAGATAGATAGATAGATAGATAGATAGATAGATAGATAGATAGAGAGAGAGAGAGAGGGGGGAGAAAGAAAGAGGGAGGGCGGGGAGCAGCGTTAGAAAGATGGAGGTACGAGGGAATCAGAAGTAAAGAAAGAGCATAAAGTGAAAAAGAGAGAGAGAGACAGAAAGAGAGAAACGTAAGGAAAACGCGAGAAAGACAGATGTCGGTAACAGACAGAAAGGGTGCGACAGATAGTGTGTGAACAGGAATTTAACGGTGAAAAAGACAGCAATCATCAAAGCAAAACGATGATGAGCGCTGGAGACTGGAGGAAGAAGAAGCGGAAATGAGAAGGAGAAAACAAAGATGATGGAGACCGAGTGAGTATTTGCATGAGCATCATTGTGTGTGTTTAGGTAGTACCACCCATTCATTTACAAACACAGGGAAAGAGAGAGAGAGACAGAGAGACAGAGAGAGAGAGTACTTCAGACTGAAAGAAAATGAGAAAGGGAGGGACAAGGAGAGAGAAAGACAGCAAGAACGTTAGTTAAAGAGACATACAGATTTACAGACAGTCATCAAGCCAAGCAGGCAAACAGAAAGACAGACAGACCCACAGACAGGCTGAGAAACAGTCAAACAGGCAGGTCATCAAACAAAAACAAGCAATCTAGTACCCAATCAAACAGACAGAGCAGGCAATCGAGGAGAAACATTATACCTAAGTAATACTGTGTGGGAGAACATTTCAATATTTATAAAATACAAAGGGATAACCCACAACAATTACTGCAGTTATCATATTTCTGAGCTATAGATGGTAACGATGAAATAAAAACCTAACAAGAATAGCTCTTATTTATTGATTGTAAAGAATGCAATGGTTAATGTTTTCAGTATTTTTTTTTTTCGTTTATTTTATTTTAAAATTGTAAGGAGCAAATGGGGATTTAAAATAATGATGTTTGGACGACGAGGTAAATTTAACTATAATGGGACAGATCTGAAACAAACATGTTCTTTTCAAAGAAAAACAATATTGGAATGGAGACAGAAAATAACAAATCCTTCAGTGCACTCGGAACTGATCATGATAATAAAATGACTAACCTTTTTACTATTATCATTGAAGGCTTCTTACTACAATATGGAAAGATTACCTAGTGATTTGATAGATTGTCCCATTATCATTGTTTTATCGTAATGTGTCTGGCTAGGTTAACAAAATCAAAACGATGGAACAGATCTACAACTCCAGATTGTGATCTGGTACAAAAGAAGTCCCAACTGAACGAAAAAAAAAGATGGAATTGGTCATGACACTGTCTCACCTAGGCAACAGCCCAGAGATAATTACCAGACAGAAGTTAAAAAAGGAACCCTAAAGAACACGAAAGGATGAGAGTGGCCAAGATGGATAGTGTGCAAGATGGAGAGAGTGCACGGAGGAGAAAATGATGGGGTTCGGATGGATGTCGACTCAGCTGAAGAAAAGTAGTCAAAACCATGTCTGTTGGAGGAATTTATAGGTGAAGGGTTACAGGGCAAAACGCGACAAACGCCATTTTTGAAAAGTTTGAGTTATACTCTTCAGTACTGGGAATGGTGATAGTGCTATGTTGTAAGGACTTTCCTTTTCACCAAAAACGACTTGTCCTTCCCGAAAGTCTTCAGAAAATCCTAGTTCTTAATGATAAATTACTAAGTACTGGAGAACAAATTGTCATTTTTCTCTTAACGGCGATTTTGGATATGTCTCATTTTGCCCTGAAACCCTTCAGGTGTTGAGGCTCTTTCATCCTGTCAGAATCTATGAGACAGATGATGAACTCATACAGGTAAATGACACTGACATAGCTGATATGTTTCTTTGAAATCTCTGAGTTTATTAGTAACTGGTAGCAAGTTTAAGGAGATTATATTTTGTTGCTCATCAATCTGTGAGAGCAGTGTGACCTGTTCCCAGTCCCAACAATGCGAATGAATGTTACTTCCGTCTTTTTCCATTGCACCATCTCTGGGCTAAGCTAAGTGAAAAACTGAAGAA
The DNA here is from genome assembly GCA_038406235.1 of Peronia verruculata. NCBI lineage: Eukaryota > Metazoa > Mollusca > Gastropoda > Systellommatophora > Onchidiidae > Peronia > Peronia verruculata. Next base: position 2,050 of record JBCAUA010072188.1, read on the forward strand.
ACATCATTGAAAGAGTGTCATGATTCTAAGTGGACCTTAAAACCCAGAAAAGATTTTTTTTTTTAAAGTAAAAAGTTAAAGTAACATCCCTTGAACCCCAAGAGGGGAAAATGATTTGGCCATTTCAGACCGCGCCGCCACAGTGCAGCGCCACTATACTTCCCCCGATATACATCAGGTACCCGTTTTACAGATGGGTGGGCTGAGGAAAATTGTGTGTTGAAGTATCTTTCCTAAGGATACAACATGCAATAACCGTTGCGATTCGAACCGCCGACCTCTCCTTCCAAAGGCTGCAGCACAAATCACCGAGCTAATATGCCACATTAGGTGATAAAATGCTGGGGTTCCGATTCCCAATCATATAAGTGTGATAGATTTGTCATTGACTCAAAGTATTGGTCCTTATTTTCATAGCTATCACATATTGTCTGACCAGAATCAGATGTTGAAACTACGAGACACACAAACTCCTGACTAGACAGAAAGATCTGGATCAAACTTTGACTGTTCCTAATCTTCAACATTGCGAACCAAAGCATGCCTTTTATAGATTTCTCTCATGAAAGTGTAAACAAATACAGCGTATTGTTGAGATAATATCTGAACATTTACAGAAATAGACCATTGAAAATACCAACCAAATTTCTTTCAACGTAGATTTATTGAGCTCATTATAGACAGTTGGTCTGAGGACGTTCTTGACAATAAGGGTATGAGAATACCATTATTTCTGCCATTACTGTCTTGGTGTTTTACAATGTTACAAAGAAGCTTTGAAAACACTGTAAGATTTCGCTTGACAAAATGGTCCTGTTAGAAATGGTTGACATGAAAATATATTTTTAAGTTTGACTAAATGCTGTCCTCATAGTGCTGAAATATAGTGAAAGTGGTCTTGCCAATTGAGATAATGAGGAGTAAAAGACTCCGATATAATCGACAGGTTGGAATATCCTAACCATAAGCTACAGCCAACAGCTTTAATTCAGTAACAATATTCCCGTACTAAAACCATAAGATCTGATTTACCAACAATAAACCTCCAGCAAAATCGATTCATTAATGTTTGATTCACCAACCAAAATAAGTCTGGTTTACTAACAAGACATTCAGCATGGAAATGAAAAAGGTTTCTCTTACTAACACGACATCCAAACTATCATAAGCAAACGATCTGATTTACTGACGATACGCCCACACTGTAACCAAGAGCACTGAGAACTAAAAATCGATTTGTGCTGTAACCGACAGATGTTATTCATAATAAGTACCTCAGGAACCAACAGATTTGATTCACTACTGGTAAGTCGGGACTAAGCAAACAATTTGATTCCGTATTAATGCATCCAGACTATAACCAACAGATTTCCAATTATACCCAGACTGTAACCAATAGGTCTGATTCACTGTCAGTGCACCTGAACTATAACCAAGAGAATTATGAACACTACACTCCTACTGTTAACACTACGCCGGCTCGGATACAATTACGTATTTCGAGATCGGTCACGTGAGCGTGGAGACATCGCTCACATGTGGCTTCGTTTACAGAGGGGTGACATGTCTGAATGCTTTTCATCAGTCAAAACGTCTGCCGTGAGCAGACCATGTACACAGATCAGCGTGTGAGCGAAAACTCCTCGGTTATGTGACCAATCTCAAACCACCTCATCCATAGCTGGGTTTTAGTGTTTAACGAAAACAAACTAGTGGAAGAAACCGCTTCAGGCCTGAGATGAAAGACCTGGGCGAGGCATTTGTCACGTTGTTGTTTAAGTTTTCACAGCACAAAAACTGATGGCTTGTATTTTAATGCTGACAAAGTGCAAGGCCTTCATACTTAATTCGCTGGGCCTCCCGTGCCGTTTCCTCTACACGGCAGTTTGTTTCTTCGTTCGCTCCTTCTCTTCCTGTATCCCGTTCTCTTCAAAATTTCACCTTCGCCCCGTCAATTTCTTGAAATTTGTCATCCTGGTTCTCCTCTGTTTTCTTTCTTTCTTTTTTATTATTATTTCTTGTTTTTCATCATCCTCAGCTTGCAGTTTTCATGGCTTTCCTTTTTTCTTTTTCTTTCTTTTTTTTTTTTTATTTTATTTCTCGCCTCTGTTCCTTCAAATTCATTTCCCCAGTTTGAAACCAATTTTATTGATATTGTTGTTTTAATTCAGCTGTTGTTTGTTTCCTGAACTCTTCCACTTATTTCACTCCCTTCGGAGTTTTATAATCCTGCCATTTTGCCAAGATTAAAAAAGAACCCAAAAAAATGTTAAAAGGCAGATGGGAAGAAAAATGACAAAGAAAGGGTTAAAAAAAAAAAGAGAGAGAAGAAAAATGAAGAGAAGCTGAAGCTGAAACAAAAGGAGCGGAGCTGGAACTGGGAGAGGAAAAGGGAGAAAGGAAATATAAATGGTGTGGGGGAAAAAAATTCCAGAGGCAATAAAATGTGTGAAAATATATGTTTTGAATGTAAAAAAAAAAAAGAAATTGACAAAGATAGCTGCAAAAATGGAAGTATAGAGATGAGAGGGCTACAAAAGCAGGGGTGGAGAGAGAAAGAGATGGAAAGAGAGAGAAAGAAAGGCTATGGAAGAAAGGGCAAGCACAGGATGAGAGAAGGGAGAGAGAGTCCAGTGCCCTCTAAGCACTGAAGACAGGACAGAATAAAGAGACCACAAACAGAAAGAAAAAAGAAATGGATGATTGATTGACGTTTTAGATATGATACAGGCTAAAGGACAATGTTATCAGAGAGGAGAAACTCGATATCGTTGTGTAAGTGCCCACAGAGAGGAAGTGAATCATACAAACAAGCTTGATACTCCAATATCCTATGGTCACACAAACATGAACAGGGCTACTATACTGCGTGAAATCCGATGAGATTGTTGAAATCTAAAGTCATCGTGTCTGACTTTTCCCCGACGATTTGACATCCGTAATTTGGGGTCAAGCCAATAAATGTCTTAGTATCTTATAACTCTGTACGTAATGACAACATCAAAGATGTATATGACATAAGCTTGTTTGTAGCCATCTCAAGGTAGCATACATTTTATCTCCCCGCTCCCTCCCCTTTTATCTACTCTACACAAAGAAATAATAATGTCCAAGACAAATTTATCTGAGTCTCAAAAGAGCCAATGGTATTTTATATCTGTGCTAAAGTGCAGCTCACTAACATTCAGGATGAATAATCAAACGTTGATCCTTGGAGAAGGAGAGATGTTAAGACATATTAGCATTAATCTAGAGATTGTCACGTCAGTTTAACTAAGGAACAGAGCCTCGGTATATTATAACCTGTCATCAACCGATACAACTGCCATTGGGTCTAAAATGGCCAATGTACTTTACCTTATTTATTTATTATCAAGGTAGCCGTTCGGCATTGCTTATTATTTTGCACATACATAAACATTGAGTTGTGGCAGCTGACCAGTATAATGCAATCTTTCTACCGGCACTATTTTTTGCTTTTGTCTTTATATATGCAATATTAATGCCCTTATTTTTTAAATTTCTAATGAGTTACTAACACCTGTCCCGGGTTTTAGGATTACTTGCAGCTATCTAGAGATGAAATGAAACTTGGTAATCTACATGCAAGATACAATTTCCATATCATAAAAACTGAGATGAAAACCAAGGTAATCAGATAGTGTGATATTTTTGCATATGACTCCTGGTGGTGCAAATTTGACCGAACAAAGAACCTAGAGTTATTTTTGTTACATCATAGGGACTGAATTTGCATTGCCAACTCTGTGTGCAATTTCTGAATCTTTATTGGATTGATGGATTTCCTTCAGGAGAGTGAAAGACACATTATTTCACTTCGCTAGATTTTTTTACGGTGGTTTTTAGACATGAGGACGTTTGACGCTTAACCATCAAATATTCTTTGATTCTGCATCAGATAAACGAAAAAAAAACTACCTAAGCACCAATCTACAAAAAAGTAAAGTTAAACACTGTTTAGAAAAAAAGCTTTTAATTGGTTGATTATGTTTGCTTATTTATTTGCTTTTGACAAAACAATAACGGCATTAATATAAACCAAAATGTCGCTGATGTTATAGAAATTGGCCAGACTTCCAAAGAATAATGTCTCAGTTGAGATGAAATCACCCATCGACCATTTTTTAATGCTCTTTATTTATTGTGTCGAGCCGCCCACAAACACCAGCCAGCCACTGAAGAGAGGAACTGTCGCTCCGGAATCTGCTCCTGCCTATTTTGTCTCAAAGAGATGTAATACATTTTTCTGCTTAAGAAAAAATGCTAAGGGATGGACCCTACCTGCTTCGCACAAAAAGACGCTTCAACGTGAAAATTTCGTCATCGAGAAAATCAAGATTCAATTTGGATGACATTTTTTTATCTACAATAAATACAATACAATTTTCAGTAAATTAAGTGATCAACAAAGCTGGTTTATGTATATATATATATATATATATATTCGTAGATGGATTTTTGTTTTTTTTTTTTGTGTTTGTTTTGAACAGGTTAAGAAGCTATTACTTTGTAATGAAAGAGATGTATTGTCCAAGTGTGCCAGCCTTGCTGCAAGTTATTGGCCAACTGATAGACATTCCGTGTTCCAGTGAGCGTGAAATTGGTCAAGGGCTGTGACAAAAAGATGTCCAGTGCTCTTTATTCTGGCTCTCTTCCATCCATTTCTGTCGAGCTTTTGATTTTGGCTGAATTGCTTTTGGCAAGAATTAAACTTATATCCAAAGAAAATGGCCTGTCCTTCCTTCTCTCCCACGTTACACGCTCCCACAGCTTCAAATGGCGATTCTTTTTGCCCACCCTATAATATACTGACTGACTTCAAAAACGCAATATTTGAATATCTATATATCACGTATTGCGTTTTTAGAGTCGGTCAGTAGGATCATTTCTAGGTGTTGCGTTTTTAAAGTCCGTCAGCATAGTTCATATTCGACTAAGCAAAAACCTGGAAATCCCAGCCGGAGCGTTTGTACCCCTCTGCTAAAAATAGAACACTCACTGATGTTTGTTACCACTAAACCATAAGATCCGAGAACAGTTGTCACCGGTCCCATGCATTTTTATATCCTTTTCTATGTCAATGATAGTAAAGAGTTTGGAGTTTTTGTACCCTCCTACTAAAATTAGACGGGGATTTCCAGCCGTTCTCTTAGTCAAAACAAATCTATTATTTCCCTTTGCCATTCCAGATGTTTGTTGAACAAGCATAGTTCAGAGGAAAAAAGTCATTTTTACACTCTCACTTGAAGTGTGCATCATGTAAAATCCGTACAATGCAGGGTGTGAAGAGAATGGGGGTTTTTTTAATGCAATGTGATTTTTTTTCCTCATCCCCATTTTTAGAGACTCAAAATCAAAATGATTGCACAAGACTGGTAATAATCATAGCCAGGAGAAGACACGGCGATGTGTGCATAATTTCCCAGATCATTCAACTTCAATTTTATACACAGTTTGCGTTGGGTCATGCACGAAAACTGTGAGTGACAGCATTGAGTAACAGTGTTGCTAAAACAAAATAAATGCCCTTGGACGCCATGGGGAAACGCAGCGCTTAATTCATTTTCAACAGATTTGCGCTTTTATAATTAAAATCTCTGAAGGTTATTAGATCTTCATTACGTTTTCCTAGTTTTATAGCATTAGCGGGACAAAACGAAATGAATAAAAGAGCAACGGGTTTTAATCATGCTAGAGTCAATCCGAGTTCTCATCCGATCAAGAATCCTTAGACGACAAACCATTTTTTTTAACAGTTTTCGTTAGTTAGGAACTGTGGCATGCTTGGTTCAAAGGCTAGCTCTCTGGCCTAAAAGAATGATGCGGTTTTACACAAATCGAGGTTTGTTCTCTCGCCTGAAATAGGAAAACACAAACATACATGGCTGCCTGAAAAGATGATTTCTTTACTAGTTAAATGATCATTTTGATGCAGCGTTTGTATATGAAAGGAAACGTAGAAAAACAAAGTGTTGAAGTGTGAGAAAAATGCTAGCCTAATGAAACCACAAAAGGCTTGTTCTGTCGGAAGAACGATAATGCTTGTGGGGGGGGGGGGGGAGCGAAAAGGGTAGGTGTATTTACTGTGTTTGTTATCGATATTGATCATGTTGAAGGCTCGAGTTAATGGCGATAGTGTGTTTAGTAGTTAGTATGTATCGTATTGTAATAGGTTTCCTTTTTTTTTTTTCCACCCTTCTTTTGAGTTATAAGATCTGTGTCTAGAAGGCCAGCGCATGGCCAGGCAATGTTGAGAATGTTTATTCCTGTACGATTCTGCCGTCGTATTAGCCCAGTGATCCTTGAACCGTTATTAAGACATCATTGTCAAGAACAAATCAATGAATTCCGGTGGTACATCATCGCGCAAATGTGAACTTACAGCAATTTTTATCTCTCGGAATTGAACTAAATCATCCATCTGAAACTAGTCGTCTGACTCCTTGACCCCTCCAGGGAAAACGTACAGTAACTCTTGTATTCTCAGACAAGACCGAAGTTCAATCAATTTCTAATACTAGTCAATTCTGTAACCTGCAGCTTTCATCTCAGTAAGTGGACAGACTGTGTACGTGTAAGACCGTTGTACGAATGAAAAAAGATAATAATAATAAACACAGATAACGTTTGACAGGACAGTTGTAGATATTTGAACATTTTAAATGCACTGAATGCTTGAAAACACAACGTATTTTGCACTTAACTTTGTAGTTTCTCATGTCGTTGTTGTTATTAAGTAAGGTGTATTACTTTTTTTTTTTAATTACGAAAACCATTCACTCTGATCTTCCCGTTTCAAGAAAATTGAGGCAAACTAAGGATCGTTGAGAAATACGGAATATGATCAGCGACTCCTTCCTCCCCCCCCCCCCCTAACATTGCCGGACCCTATGTGATCACTCAAAAGATATTTTTAAAATCCTGAAAAGTAAACAGCATGAAACATTTACATCATGACATTTTTGTCGTTCACGATGCCAAGGATATGAAATAAACATCCATATCACAACAACAAATAGACATCGAATCCTCTATTGCATAGACACAGCTTTTCTAAAAATGACGAAAAGCTTGATAATTGCTATCTGTCCTTATACAAGGTATCACATGAAACCATCGTTAAAACAGTCCATATTGATGACTTTATGAAGACATATTCAGAATTTGATAGATCTGAAATAAGTAATAATGGCAAGCTACAATATAGATACTGTCGGAAGCAAAGAAACATGTTTCTATTGTCCCTGAAAGTAAAATAGTTTAATAACTAGCGTCGACAGCATCTTTCATCAGGACAAAATGGAGGTATGTAAACGTTACAAACAACTTCCAAAGAGTTTGAATTCTACTAAAAGACTTTTTCTGTTGTTTTGCCTTTCTCATATATTTTGGTCACTGGATACCTACTAACTAGAATATTTTACACATACTGAAAAACGGCTTAAATCTATCAACAACATAACTCAAGGAGCAATAACAGAAACGGGAACATCTCTGCTGAAGTGAAGACAATATTCGATCTCTGCAAACAATCAGGTCAAGATTAAATTACAAGCAGTTTCACAAAATGCCATATATTCAGAACAGATAATAATCGGAAAAGACGTGTCAAAATGCCATCAATATTGTTTACATAAATTACCTTGTGATCATCTCGCATCATTTTTTTATGCCGGAGGACTTCTTAGAAATCTGAAACCTTTGTTATTGTCCGCGCGAGATGCCCTTCTTGTACAAAGCCCTGCAATTTCCGTGCCGATATAAAAGCTACCAAAGATTTTTGTCATCCCATCGGGCTGATGTAAACATGTGAAAGGGGCGGAAATGTCTTCGTGTGTTATCGCTGGTTGAAGGATCTTTCCCCCCAGCCGATGTTCGCGAGAGCCGATACAGAAATTTCGGAGCTAGAACGATAGCGGAAGTGACCGGCTGGAAGGAAAGCGACGATGGGAGAGATATTGTAAAGAGTATGAGTGAAAACCCACCAAACTTTAAATGGACGAAACAGAAACAAGATGAACTGAAAACAAGAGCGAGGGAAGTAAAGGGCAATACCTGGTCCTGTCACTTTCTGAGGACAATCAGATCTCGAGAAAGTCTGCCGAAATGGAAGACTAAAATGAATAGTTAAACGAGTACTCGGGTTCGTCATAGGTCCTGTTAGTTCAGTGTCTCAGATCTGACGTTTTCGTAGTGGAGTGATTTGGGCACCAGGACGACACATAAACGTGGGTCAGGTGTTTCTTTGTGTTTTCACCATGGAGCTTATATTGCTATACTAGAGTACGGACTCGTGACGTCACGTGGGCCTAGTGTGGAGTCAAGCCAGTGGAGGCAAGACACCTAGTTAACGCCGTTGTTATTATGTTACCACGTGTTTATGAACAAAATTTGCGCTGTCATTACCTCATGATTGCAAATCTGTCATATCTTGTCCTTTCTGTAGCTCTCGATTTTAAAAAAAAAAATGGATGTTTGTTTACAACATAGTGTTTACTAGATCAGAATAGTGACTAACTCCGTGCGTGGTAAAGGACGCCAAGCACGGCAAAATAGCAACGCTTCAGTGGCCATGTCGTCCAGTGTTGGCACGCAAGACACAGGGTGTTTTGTTAAGGCGACGTCATGAGTCCTCACTCCATTTTAAATAGTATAAGCTCCTTGGTTTTCACTTAGCTCCCTTCACTTGACAGTAATCTTTGAACTTGAAATACGTTCTCAATAACTGACGGCAAGGAGGGAGAAAGAGGTGTGATAGGTAGCCTATATTGCACTATTGAAGACACGGCATCTAACACATGGCACAGTGATAATAGCACCCATAAAAGCGGGATTATGCAATACTGATAGATAGATAGATAGATAGATAGATAGATAGATAGATAGATAGATAGACAGACAGACAGACAGACAGACAG
>JBCAUA010072199.1:0-10987 GCA_038406235.1 Peronia verruculata
GATTGAAAATAACTTTTTTTTTATGGGAACATTCTTCGATTTGTTTCCCACAGCAGCGAAAAACGCGCGCGCGCGCGCGCACACACACACACACACACACACACACACACACACACACACACACACACACACGCACACACACACACACACGCATATACACACACACACGCAATGATTATGAACAGAACATATACTATATTTGATTGACAAAATGATTTACTGGGCAGAGCAGTTTCTTGTCAGTGATTGTGGAGCATGATAATGCATACATGTTTTCATATTTTTAAATGATGGAAAAGTTTCCTTTTGATTATCACATTGTAAAATGAATTAAAATGTTTCTCACCAATAAATCCGTTTTTCAGGTCGAAATATGGCCCTTAATGAACTAACACGGCAGTCCAACTCATTTAGTCATGATATCCCAGTTTTTCATCGATTGTCAGAGAATGCAGTGGATGGCGATTTCAATAAATGTTTTCATTCAGGCGTGGAACTCTCTCCATACTGGGAGGTCCATATTGAGAGCAGCTTGGTCAACAGATATGTCATACATTACAGAGGTAAGCTTTAGTGTATTTGTCACAGGAAGTACCGTTGATTAGTATTTTCTTTTATATGTCTTCACATTTCTCCCAATGCCTTAGTCTTCTAGATAGATAGTGAATGAAAATAGAGTCACAAATCAACAAGTTGGTGCATTAATTTGAACCAGCCTTTTTTTTTTTTTTTCAGTGGTTGAGCTTACTGTGATTACCTCAAAACTTGTTTAGGCCATGTTGGGTTACGAGGTGTTCTCAGCGAACTTCCACCCCCTGAAGTGTCAATATGTTTTTATTGATACCGATGCAATGTACAATAGCAAAACAATATTTCCTATATTGTAAACGATCAAGAAAATCTTTAGCTTTGTCAGAGGAAAATATGATAGCCAAGTAGAAAAGGGCCTCTTTAGGAGTTTCTTTGTTGAATTTGGTGAATGAGCAAAAAGTGGGGATACTGAGGATAGCCCAAGAGAGGACACAGGGATCAAGAAATGATATGGAATATTGAAATGGTCTGAGGTTGAAAGTCAGCTCAAAAACTCTCCAGTTAAAAATGTGGTAAAAAAAAAAAAAAGACAAAACTTTTCCTAACTGTTTTACGGTCTTGAAATTAAAAAAAAAAAATTATGTGCGAACTGCTTTCATTTCTAGTGCTTTATACCCTCCCTTCTCTCCCCTCATCATATAAAATGCAATTGCCTCCTTTATTCACATCATTTGATAATGCGGAGATGTCTTGCCCATGGAGGTTTCCAGAGTTGCCTAATTATGACTGAAATTTATTCTCAGATATACCCAGTATATTATTTTTGGACTTGTTATGATGTAGAGAATCATTTCCCATTTCCATGACTATTCATACGGCTGCTCATATCTCAGAGATATGTGAAAATGTGTGTGTGTGTGTGTGGGGGGGGGGGGGGGGAGGGAGGGAGGTGGCAGATATAGTATTGTTGTTAGATGTATCCTGCTCTCATAATGTCCCTTTCGATCTTGGTTTCAAGTAAATACTGTGAAGTCATGCCGACTGTTTGTGTGTCTGTTTGTTAGTGCATACATGACTGTGAGTGAGATCCTTTCTCTGTCTTGCTCATTGACATTTCACTCCATCAATAATGGGAATATAAGGATTCCCAGTATGAGGAGTTAGAATAGGGGATGTTTTATTAAACTTTATGGCAGAAAAAGATATAAACATATAATGAGGACATGTTTATAATCGTTGAGCTGATGGACATCCTAAATAATAATAAAATTACTACAACGTAATATCATTTTGAGGAGAAAAAAAAAATGTCTGTCTGTCTATCTGCACAAGGGATTGCTGGGCATTACACATGCTTTATAATTCTGCCCTTTTTTAAAACAATGTCTTTTCTCTCAATATTTCTCTGAATATCATTCTGTATATTCTCAGTCCTATCTTGGAAAGGGTAAAAAGACAGTAGACAAGTTTCCAAAAACAAGCCGTACTCTCAATATGAACTCTTCATTCGTGAACTGGATTGTTTCCATGACATGTCTGAGAACAGAACAAAAGCAATGAAACAAATTGCAGACAAAGTCCACTATTAATTTTGTCTCTTAACAGATTTAAATTACAAAAACTGCTTCTGCTATTTTTTCTCCGTTTCAATCTACGATAGATAACAGATTCGTTGGCCTCGCATTGCAATGACTGATAAGAATAAGAGACAAAATCTAAAATCTAAATATTATCATTTACAATTTTTGGTTCTCTTTCTCTACTTAGACCACACCAGGCGAAGAATATCTGGTTTCACGCTGCAGAGGTATGCACCTGGTACAAATACGCTCTTTAATTATACGGACACACAGCCTGTCGATCCAGATATTTACAAATTCAATGATGAAGTAAAACTAGGACTAGCTTTAAAAATCAAGATTTCCCTAGAGGGAAAGAGGAAGAGATTAATCTTATGTGAGGTGGAGGTGTATGGCGGTAAGTAGAACATTTTGATTGTGTCTCAAATTGTTGTTTGTGTATTATGTTCTCTGTGCTTCATTCCATCTGTTTTTGTTTTTGTTTTGTTTTGTTTTGTTTGTTTGTTGTTGTTGTTATGTTTTTCTTGTAATTTCCTTTCGTCTTTTTCTCTCTTTGTCTTTTTCTCTCTGTCCCTGAATTCGTTTTTGAACTTTTCTGTAATTTAGTCAATGTACACAAGCATATTATTTATTTTCTCTCCTGTGAAAATAAGGAAAAAAAAATTGCCACTCCATTTTGATAGACCGTTTACAAAATAACAGTCTAGTATTCTTTCTACCCAAAGCCAAACTTTTGGTTTGGTTTTCTTAAGCCTTCCAATCTCATGAAAAAGGATTACCTCGGCTTTTAGAGGTTGCCAATTTTTCCTGAGAAAGTTTGTGGGTAGAAATTTGGAATTTAGAAATTTTACCCGGGCAGTGGCATTCAGCCTACTCTTTCATCAATTTTGAACTCCCAGGAGTTCTTTAACGTAAGTAACGAACACATAGGGCCTCCAAACTATATTCGCCTTATCCGAGAAGGCTAGACGTCGGGCCTCCCTACCAACAGGAAGCCAGGGGACCGTTGAGTCACAGAAAAAATGCGGGTTTTCGATCTTCGTGTCCTGTCATCCTCCGATGCAGAACCTGGCTTGTTTTCTCCAAAGGCAGACGCCATACCCATTTAGCCACTACGTCCCCCTACACTTGTAGTTCCACTTTACATTGGGTTTTATCCTGCTTTCTATTTCTGCCTGCCTTTGTTCGACTATAACACAACCACCGCTCTGATCTGGCACTACAGCGTATGGGCACCTCTAACATTCTCATACCTAGGAATGGGCGACAGTGTTCAGATCAAAGGCCAGTCACACAAACGTTGGGTGCGAAAAGTGATGCTGCCATTTCCTCTTCTCAAAGCCAGTCACCGCCACCTGTAACCCTATACATGCTATTGCTCAATGGGTATGGCATCTGTTCATGGAGAAAACACCCTGGGATCGACTCGTGGGTTCTGCATCGGGAGATAACAAGACAGGAAGATCGAAAACTCGCATTTTTTCAGTGACTCAGCGGTCCTATATCTTCCTGTGGGAGGAAAGCCCGATGTCTAGCCTACTGGGATAAGGGTGACTATATTTCGGAGGTCCCGTGTGTACGTTGCGCACGTTAAAGAATCCTTTGCATTTCAAAATCGATGGAAGAGTAGGCCGAGTGCTGCTGTCCGGGTAAAATTTCTAAATTCCAAATTTCTACCCAAAAAATCTCTCAGCTGAAAATTGGAAACCTCTAAAAAGCTGAGATAATCCTACTTTCTTAGAACTGAGAGGTTTAAGAAAAACAAACAGCCGCTGCTCTCCTGGTTGGCTTTAGGATGTCCCCGCGTTATCGACGCTCTGAGAAGCTGAGATAGAATCAGTTAAACCATGGCCGGTGAAAGTGCAAGTATATACTGACTGCCAACAAAATCAAAAGGAATAAAAAGGAAAACCAAGAGACTGATTTTCATTGATATCTGCACCCTTCCCCTTCTCCCTCTTCCCCCCCTCCCCCCTCCCATAGCAGAACCTAATGGGACGGGCTGAAAGGGACAGAATGGGAACAGAATTGTCTGACGTTACAAGAATAACTTTAGAGAATGAGCCTTTGCTTTAGAGTTGCCCAGTCTCTTCCACCTGAGCAAATGCTTCAGTGGCCAATGGGAATCCCCGATGATAAAGCATGAGATGAATTTAAAAGACCAGAACATCATTATTTTTGGCAATTTAACCGGGACATTGAAGAAATAGAAAATTATTAACTGGATAATTATGTGAATGTGTCTTAACAAGAACCGAACAACTCTGCAAGTTTGACCCAAAACTGCAGCCTGTAGGCAGAAATATTTTATGACAGAGAGGGATTAACTGGCCCCTCTTGTATCAATGGTAAAGCAATTGATCAATGAATGCTGAGTCCCTTTCCCGTCCTCCATCCTTTTGCAAACTACTGTTAGATAGGAACACCTTTGTACTATCTGGGCAGCTCACTACATATATTATATAATTATTGGAACACCTTTACACTATCTAGACAACACATGACAAATGTTTATATAATTATTGGAACACCTTTGCACTATCTGGGAACACACAACAATATCATATAATTATTATTATATTATGTAGACTATAAACTCAAATCTATTTTTTTTTTTTTTTGGTGTTCTGCAATGGTTAGTCTCTCTCTGAACCCTCATAGTATAAAACACTATAAAATGATATTTGTTATGTGCTTTAGAGCTGATTATAGTACTATTATAGTATGGAACAACAACAGTGCTTCACTCTAAATATCTCCAATGTGTGTGTGGATAACTACAATGTCTTTCAAATATTCTATCTTCTCTCTCTCTCTCTCTCTCTCTGTATGTGCGGGTGTGTGTTTGTATGTTTGTGCAGCTGTGTATCGGATGCTTTTCTTGCTAATTGAGAAATCAAATCTTGAATGGTTGTCACAACCTTGCTCGTACAGGCTGATCGTCTTATCACTGAGACAACGCGAATGTGACAGAAGTACGAGTTCCGACTATGAATTTAATGAGGCTCACTTGAATCATTCATGCTTAATCGTTTTCCCTTCAGGTTCATTGTGCTTTATTTGGTTCGTTTTTTTGTTTTGTTTGATAGATTCATACTAAGAGCCGATACGGTGTCAGAATAGTTCTTGTCCTACTTTGACAGATTCAGACTGTTAGCCGATACGGTGTCAGAATAGTTCTTGTCCTACTTTGACAGATTCATACTGTGAGCCGATACGGTGTCAGAATAGTTCTTTTCCTACTTTGACAGATTCATACTGTAGGCCAAAACGGTGTCAGAATAGTTCTTGTCCTATATATCGCTACGGACGAGAATGTGAGCATAACTGTCGCTGTGATCAACATGAGCAGTGTTTTGTAAGCACTGGAGCTTGTCCAAATGGATGTCCAGCCGGATGGTACGGCGAGGGCTGCGCTAACGGTGAGTTCAAGTCATGTTGATTACAATGATTGTGCTCCCTTCCAAAACCTTCAGTACAGCATAATATTAGAACAATTTCATCTCCGTTCTTAACTTTATTGATGGTAGTCAAAGGACAATTTGTACTCTCCACTTCTGGTACAGAGGGAAGAAGAACCAGAGTCATTATATAGTTTTTAATTTGTATTGTAAACATTGTTTTAAATATATATTTATATTTTGTCTTACAGGGGTGAGACAAACTTAAACTCCGAAGGCATTCCTTTACAGTTTGATATCTTTCCACTTGCAATCATACACATTAAACCACTGGCGTTAACGCTACCTGCTTCAGTCATCAAAAGCCCTCATATATCACTTTGCAGCCTAAACACTGGCTCTGATTAGTGACAGGTTTTTTTTAGAACCATATTGTAGACATGAAACTTTTTCTTAGATCACAGACATGCTTGGCCAAAATCCAGTTCAGCCGATACTTTTCTTTCTAATCAGTCTCTTTTTTATTTGACCGAGGACGTATTTTACTTGGTATTTACTTGGTTTTTCATAAGAGCCTCAACAAGTGAAGGGATAGATAGAGATACTGATCACTTGATTCAAATGAGAAGATACTGGACAATAATAATTATTTTCTACTATCAGAACTAGCTTTGTCTATCTAACATTTAGTGATTCTTAATTCTTAGTTTTCCCCACTATACTAAAGATAGAGTCGCAGAAATATCATTATTCTGCATTACATCTATGATACAGTGCTATTAATAGACAATGTCACCAGCATGGAGAAAGGGCTACACAGCGTGGACAGGACAGGAAGAAGTGCCGGTCTCAAACTTAATGTCAAATAGACAGGAGGACTGCATGTTGCTGGAACCAATTACATAACATACCGTAAAATAAACATCAAGAAAAAAAAAATCTAGAAGATAACAAAAGTTGAAAATGTCTAGACTGAAGAAGAGCAAATGATGACATGTTCCTAAGCCATAAAAACAAGGATGGACATGACCAAAAGAAGAATGAATAAACAACAACAACAACAACAACAACAAGAATGAAAAGACCTGGTACGATTGCACTATTAATTTCCGTTGAAAAAAAATCAAAATAAAAATTACATGCAGTATAATTCCAGGTGTTGCCTGTCATGTTATATTATGGACATGAATCACGACCGCAAAGAAACGACGATAATAAAAGACATACAATTTGAAGTGGCTGGTCATGATCATTTGGACAGAGAGATAAACAAAAGAAAGTGCATTAATAGAATTGAGAAGAACATGAAGATTCTATCAATAGTGAAGGGGAAAAGATTAAAATATTTCTGCGTATGCCATATGCTACGAAACCAAGAAAAAGATCAAACCAAGACAAGACAGAAGGAAAGAAAAGAAAAGAAAACAGGGCAGACCACCAGCTACTCTCATTGGCAACATCAATGATTGATTGATTCATTCATTCATTTACTCAATTATTCATTCATTCATTTATTCATTCATGACTTATCCCCTTATTTCATTTACCTGTCTTATATCCCTTCTTCCTGTAGTGTGCCCGAAGACAAAGTACGGCGTGGACTGCCAGCAAGAATGTAGCACTAAGTGCCTGGATCAACACTGTCATAATGTAAACGGCAAATGCACCTGGCAATCATGGCGATCTCTGTGGCAAAGGTTGGCTCCTCCATCTACCCCTAGCCCCCCCCCCACCACTCTGAGCAGTAGATATAGCAGATGTGTTGTGTACCCAGCTTTTCTCTTTGGGGAGGGATGGGGGTGGGGGGAGGGAGTTTTAATAAGCGTCCTATTCCATGGGTCAAATACCTATTACATACAGGCTGACTACTAAACTTGTAACCTTGTTCTCGTGCAAGGATTACGAATGAGAAATAACCAATTGTTTCCAAAAGTCACTTTGTAGAGGCCGTTCTGAAGTTTGAGAGAAAGTAACTACAGACGATCTAAAAGGTTCACAGACAGGAAACACACAGAACCTGTCTGATGCCAAATAATCTTTCATTCACTAATACTCACACTCTTACTCATTCACTCATTTTTCCACTCACTCACAAATGCATTTCAGAGGTTCACTATCTCAATCATTTAGTCTCTCAATGTTCTCTCGAAATAACCTCCACCAGGATGTTGGAAGACGTATGTAGAACGTAACGTAAATCAATGCACTCACTCACACATACTCACTTACCCTCACACTCAGACACCCACTTACTCATTCATTCACATGCTCACATACTTACCTACACATTCATTCACTCACAGATACATTAGTTCAATCAGTCAACGGCGCATTCACTGCACTCAGGCACTCACTTATTTCTTCCATTCATTCTGCACTTATTGAACTCTCTAAATCACTCTCTCAGTCACTCACTCACTCTCTCACTCACTCACCTACCCATTCAACACCTCCTCACTCTGTCACTCATTTACTCACTCAATCACTCGCTCATTTATTCACTCTCTCATTTACGCACTGAGGCCTCACGTATTTATCTACTCATTCTCTCACATACATACTCTCTCAGTTTCTCCAACGTTTACTCACTCACCCATTCACTTGTTCACTCGCTCTCTCACGTACTCACCCACTCACTCACTTATTCACTCCCTTTGTAACTAAAGCATTCACAACGCACTTAATTGCCTTGCATAATCAATCCTATACTTATTCACACAGTTTTGACACATTCACGGATTTGCTAAATGGCTTATCTTTTTGCAGTCAAAGCATTCTCCTCTGAATTTCATTCCTTTTATCAGCTTCTTAAGTATTCGTTCATTTATTTTGTCATTTAATGATTTTTACAATTATTCATCAATAATTGATTTGTATAATCTACAGGCATATTCGTGCTGAAGTGCATTTTAAACGAAAAAGAATAATAATAATAAAGCAAAAGAAAGTGTCTATGTCTTCGTCAATCCAGAAATAAATAAATAAAAAATAATTAACTGATTAATTCATTTATCCCGTGTAGTTAAATATCTGTCTTATCTCTCTTCTTCCACTAGTGTGCTCGAAGACAATGTACGGCGTGGACTGCCAGCAAGAGTGTAGCACTAAGTGTCTGGATCAACACTGTCACAATGTCAATGGCAAGTGCATTGCGTGTCCACCTGGCAAGCAAGGAGATCTCTGTGACAAAGGTTGGTTCTTATATTTCTCTGCCCCCCCCCCCCCCCAGTCACTATGGCCAATTACTATAGCTCACACGTTTTGTATTTTAATTGGTTTTGTTTATTTATGCTCTAGATCTGGTAATCATGAACCTGAGATTACCCTAGAAAGAATCAGTTCTATATATATAAACAAACAAACAGAAAACAACAACAAAAAATACCCAAAGGCCAGACAAACTGATCGAATGGTAACACATTTCCCGATTCAGAACCAACCTAGCTGTCACGCTGAGAACAATAACAGCCATACGTTTCTCACGAGAAAGATGGATATTGGGCTGATAAATAAGAGTTTGGCTCAGAGCTTTAAAACGGTTAGATCAGTTCCCCTGGTCGATATAAATCTCCTCCTCCCTGAAGATATCAAAGTATCGGTCAACTCTGAACTAAGGGTAGTCAGCAGGCAATGACAATGTACTAGCCGAACAGGTTTAATCAGAAGGAAAAGAAATCATATACACCAGATGTAATAAGACGTTGAATTATGAATTTCTGAGATGGAATCAGGACAACAGCGAACGCTCTGGACACTATCACTGCCCTAGAAAGTCAGCTCCAAGCAATGAAAGAACAACCATCTGATCAGTTTGATTAACCACTCAAGAAAGGTCATGTTGAAGATATTGCTGAACAAAATGAAACCCAAAATATGATTGTTGAAAATCGATCAGGTTTCTGAGCCTGAAGAAGGCTTTGAGAACAAATCTTCAATTAGCTTGAGGAATTATTTGCGAAAACATCTCCAGCACTCACAAAATCATCGTTCAGTCTTAATCTGAAGACGACTTTTGACGGGATATGTTATACTATCCTATGGCCAACAAAAAGGAAAGATAACGTTAAGGTGGTAGTGAAAAAAAAACAAAAAAACTTTAATATGAACTATAGAGACAACGTGATAAATGAAGAGATCCAGGAAGAATGTATTAAATCATACATAGCAGCTTGTGAGTTTTGTCCTCATTGTGGTGTAGGACATAATTGAACTGGTAGGTCAGGTGTCTCATTTGTGAAACCTTGAAAAACCGTGTGGCAAAACACTTTTGGATTATGCCGTCAACGAAGCAGACAAAAGTAAAGATAAGAAGCCAATCTCAGTAAATGGAAAGAATTGGGAGCCAAAAGGTAGTACAGTACAACAGGATTGCTAGAGGTTATTATCATTAATTTTACATGCACTCATACGGCATGAGAAGTGGTCCAGGAACATACAGAACCTGTCTGATGCCACATAATCTTTCATTCACTAATCCTCCCACTCATTCACGCATTTCAGAGGTTCACTTTCTGATTCATTTAGTCTCTCAATGTTCTTTCGACATAACCTCCACCACAATCTTGAAAGACATATATTATATAACGTAACGAAAATCAATGCACTCACTCACACATACTCACTTATTCACTGACTCATACACCCACTTAATCATTCACTCACATACTCACATGCTTTCATAGACACTCATTAACTTACAGATACATTCCTTCAATCAATCAACGGCGCATTCACTAACTCAAACACTCAGGCACCTACTCATTTCTTCCATTCATTCAGCTCTTACTTACCTATCAAAATCACTCTCTCAGTCACTCACTCACGCTCTCACTCACTCACTCACAAATTCAAGCACTTCCGCACCCAGTCACTCATTTACTCACTCAATCACTCGCTCATTATGTTCACTCACTCATTTACTCACTGACGCCTCACTGACTCACGTATTTATCTACTCATTCTCTCACTTACATACTCTCTCACTTACTCCAACGCTTACTCACTCACCCATTCACTTGCTCACTCGCTCTCTCACGTACTCACCCACTCACTCACTCATTTACTCCCTCTTTAACAAAAGCATTCACCAACGCACTTAATTGCCTTGCATAATCAGTCCTATACTTATTCACACAGTTTTGACACATTCACGGATTTGATAAATGGCTTATCTTTTTGCAGTCAAAGCATTCTCCTCTGAATTTCATTCCTTTTATCAGCTTCTTAAGTATTCGTTCATTTATTTTGTCATTTAATGATTTTTACAATTATTCATCAATAATTGATTTGTATAATCTACAGGCATATTCGTGCTGAAGTGCATTTTAAACGAAAAAGAATAATAATAATAAAGCAAAAGAAAGTGTCTATGTCTTCGTCAATCCAGAAATAAATAAATAAAAAATAATTAACTGATTAATTCATTTATCCCGTGTAGTTAAATATCTGTCTTATCTCTCTTCTTCCACTAGTGTG